>JAUKNK010000391.1:37500-280000 GCA_030765055.1 Mantis religiosa
TGATATAACCGGAAAATTCTAAAATGTTTCCATTTAAGGTGTAGTTTTTATGTGGAGACATTCTTAAAAATATGCGTGTCGTCCTTGAAACGAAACTTATATACAACTTTGGTACTATCTTAACGCTAAAGTAAAGCCCAACAGAAAAGCGGTACAAACTTGCAGTTTAAATATCCCGCGTGGTTCCTGACTGACTACGATCACAGCGACACGCATTTGCAGGAAACAGAAGGTACACGGAGAACATTGCAGATGGCGCGCAATTTCTAATTATTATGTGTATAGCAATGTAACTTAATTATTAAGCATCTTTTGCAACATATTAGAACAGTAATGTTTTATTCCTTTGCAAAGTAGTTGCGACTGTTAACTATAATATTTGACAGGTACATTACACAAAATATTTCATATAGGCGGAAAACAAGCATTATGCTTCAGAACTGATGTCTACATAGTGCTGTATAAGTAAACCAAATTCAATCTTCATCTTGCATATTTTCATTCACATAGTTTAGCTTCTCTTGAAGTTGGCCTTTTGTACATTTTGTGAATAACTCTAGTACTCTCTAAGTACAGTGAGCCACTGTTATATAAATCAAAAGTATAAATTATACCTTGTCTCTCCAAACGAAGTGGCTATTTTCCTCATTTATTGCTACGTTCGGTGGAATAGATTTCGAAATTAACATTCCAAGCATTAGAACCATTATTCTTTTACTTAGATCTAAATTAATATTTGGAAAGATCTGTTCAGATGAAGTACCGTAAATTGACATAAATCTTGAGGCAAGTATATCAACTTTGTACGATTTATTTTGTATGTCTGTCTTTATCACTTGTTTCGCACTCAAAATTATTGAAGCTGGAAACTTCTCCCAACAACGTGGTCTTCAATACCAAATATTGATTCATCTGTTATCATCCACAATGGCCCATTAAAAATAAGAGCTGAAAGCAAACCTTCAATGAGAGCTAGTATATTTGACAACAACGCCTCTACAAGGCTTACGTAACAACAGGTGGTAAGATAAAGCTTACTTCACAATAAGAAATCAATCTTTCGAAGTTTACTTATTTCTCATGTTATATACTTACTGTCGGCAACCAAATGCTGGTTTCGTTAAGTTCAAGTTAGTTACTTAACCGCTACCCAAGGTAGAGGTGAGGTCAGACTCCCAGTTGACATCTAACCTGAGATCACAGTTCTTTCCAATTCTTGGATTGTCTCTATTAACAGTTCAGCATTATATTGTAGTAAACATACCACGTGGATAGGTATACTACATACAGTTTAATGTAAGGTAAAATTTCGACACCTCTCACAAACAATCTTACTGTATCATTAACCATTAAAGTCCTGAATGAGAACCAAGCAGCTGTGAAAGGCTTTAAAAACTATTTTTCAAAGATAAAATGGTAGGCTAGGTGACAGAGGAATGATGTCCCGAAGAACGGTACAGAAAACGTAGGATATGTCCCACTGGTTTAGCTACCGGAATGTAGTGACGGAAAGAAAATTCAAGCCTAATAAACAGTTTATAATCTTTTTTGCGGTATTTTATGTATTATAATGTACCAATTAGTGTATGGATATTACAGTCGTTTCATCCAACTATTCATGACAACGTTTGTCTAAGTCTTGAATGTTGTTGAGCCAATAAGCACCTTACTTTACACAGTGGATTGTTCTCTCGGTTATCTCTCTGATTTACGATTGTGACTTATAAATAAATAATTGATAAGGCTCTCAAACCATCATATTAGACGACGAATGAAATGATGCTCAAATTAGTCAACGCTCCACAGAGCTTAGAGCTTGCCATCTTTATTACCGTTACAAAATATAAAACTCAAATACTTTTTAATGTTTCCTGTTTAGTTCACCTTCCAAATTTTTTAGATAAGTAAATCAAGAATTTTGCATTCTATATGCGAATATGTACTAAAAACGCGTGTTATATACACGGAGGTAAATTTCATATACAGTAGTGTTATTTGCGGCATTGATTTCTGTGGTCCTTAAAGAGGATTATCCATAATGAGGAGTTATCGATGACTATACCAGTCAGGGACAATGTCCCGGGATGGCTATAAGTCAAAGCCCCTCCCCCCTCTTATGAGCGGGGTATACCATGAACGACACGATGTGCTGTGTGAGTTATCAATGATGCTACTTGAATGTCTAGTCAACACTTGTGATTGTGTCGCTAGGAGCGTAAGAGGTTAGTTAGTCCACGTCAAAATAGACAGCGCTAGGGTAGAGTTACGACGCTGCGGGAAGGAGTGTGCAAAGTATTCTAAGGCTCTGAGGTTCGTGCTATCAATTTATTTGAAGTGGAAATAGACAACTAAGTTGGTTCCTTTGATTCTCTAATGAAGACATAATTCTGAATTTTTACACCTAAAAAATGTCTTACATAGGTTGGAGCAGGAGGCCGCCATTATATAATAAGTTCTTCAAAGTAGTATTGTAATCTGGTTCTAATATATTTTTTATTTTTGTTTTCAATTTTTAATACATATGATTGTCCTTTAAGTACTATTGTTTGTTATTGATTGTACATGATCATTGTACTCACGTGAATTTCTTTGCCGTTGTGGAAGCCATTCTTACTTCCGTCTTGGCAACTGAGATAGATGTGCCAGACATTGCCTTATTACTGCTGATTTGTTGTGTAAATGAGGAATACTGGAACACAGCTGCATTTAAACGATGGGGAGATGCTTAAGAGCTAGACGCTATCCACTTGACTTTGTTATTTGCATCTCTATGCATTGCTTAGTGTAAGAAAAAAGACAAAGGAGCTTCCCCCCTTTTGACCGAATTTTAATAATTATATAATTCAAATATACCTTCTCACATATGGGGCTTGTGCCCCTATCTAAATGCACATCCCAAAACCAAAGCGAGCAAATCCCTCACAAATGCTAATTCATTTATGAATGTAACATTCCCATTCAAACGGTCTCCCTTTCTCTGTAAACATTGTGATTTATTAGACTCATATGACTTTGTATAACAATAACTGTTTACTTTTAAAAATGAATGTAAACGTAGCCCAAAATACATTCTTGTTAAAACTTAGGTACATTTATTAATTAAATGCTTGCTTCTGGTCAAATAGAACCAGAAGGTCAATAAGGAAACAATTGTTAAATTATTGCCCTTAGATTTCAAAGAATACAGGTAAACACCACTCTATATTAACTGATGGCTAATCATTTGTACGAGCGAGGGAAGTATAAAACAGCAGCTTTGAGGCGATTGTCAAATGTTTACATAGAAGGTCGTTCTAAGGTTGCTTTGAAAGTCACTCCTTGCATTAACCAAAGACAAAATAAATATAACACCTGAATTTATTGGTACGAGTTCAAGATTCGTAAAATTTAATCGAATGGTATGCCGGAAAATGGCTTTCTCATTAAAAATATATTTGAAATTTTTGTAGTGTTTAAACCGGACCTACATTGTTTGTGTAGGTACTAACATTGTTTCTATCTGCTACAGTGTACCAGATATACAGGTCGTTTGGAACCAAGAGCTTTAAAATAATTAAAGTCAGACGTCTCAATTACCGTTAGTAATTTAAAATTGATGAGAACCAGTATTGAACCACTGAAGTATTTGTATTTAAATTTGATGCAATTTTTTGATTTTTAGAATCTTTGTGGTTCATCTAGGTATTCTTCTACATTTAAATTTAGAAATTAATATATTACAGGATTTTTCTTTTTGGTCCATGCAGCTGAAAGTTGCGCAAGCACATGTACTCACAAAGGGAGCGAGGAAGAGGAGAAAAAATGGAGTCCTTGAGAGTTTCTGAAAACAGCAATATTTAGACTCATACGACCACAAGACCCTCGTTTCCTTTGTAATTTCTACAGCCATTTCTATTGGTGTGCTACATAGTCCAGTTATTTGCATTTGCATTAGAGATTGTAAAAACGTTGTATAAATTTGGCTGTACAAAATATATCCCTCATTTCAAAATTCAGACCTGTAATAGCGAGTTATGCGGAGATGGTTAAAGAGGTCAAAAGCATGTTATGTAGTAAATGAGACATAGGTAAATTTGTTGTGAAGGAATTTCTGTTATATCCCCGTTGGTTTTCCCCCTTTACAAGCTCAGAAAATGGTGAACATCACATGCCCTGTTTTGACTACTGTTTTATTTAATCTCTGGCATATTTCGTGCTACACATTGTTATTTAATTTACTATTACTCGTTTAATGCAACCTGAGAATTCTGAGCTGGTAGAGCATTGTTTTGATAACGACCATAGAGCCAACTTTTGGGACACGACCATCTTGGCAAAATGCAACAGTTCCTGGGAGCAGAGAATTAAGGAGGCTTTGGCCATTTCCTACGAGAGGAGCCCGCTTAATCGTGATGCTGGTTTTCGGTTCAGCTGCTCTTAAGAGCCGGCATTCAAATGGAAATCCGTCGTTTTAAGAATCACCGATCAAACAGCTTGCTGACCAAGTTAAGTATTTACGTTTCTTTGACCCAATTAATTTTCTATACCCACACCCTCTCCTGACCTGGCATTTAATTTACTGAAAACAGTAAATGTATGTGTTGTCCTGCGCCGTGTCGTAGCTTGCTAAGGAAGCACGCTTTGGTCCCTGGCCAAGGAAAGCGACCCGGGTTCGATCCTACCCATGTGGTGGGGATTTTAGGTCCCGGGAATAAGACCAGTGCCCACTCAGCATCGCGAGGAAAGTAAGCAGTTTACGCTAGCTAAACGGCCCTGGTCACGAAAACTAACGTTCCGGCTGGGGATGCCGAGATGCTGACCACATCTCGTCCCCGTATTGGTTGGATGAGCACCCACATCTGCCGTACGTTAGTGGGCGTGAGGCCGGCAGTCGGGCTGGTAGCCCTTGGCTCTCTAAGTCCAGAAGTAACTAGTCCAGGAGTGATTGAGACACCCCAGCCGGCAGTTGTATACAGAGTTAGTTGCAAATAGTGATACTGTGTTGGGAAACGAGAGACAGCTGGAAGTGTTAATGTCATCGACCTTGGTAGACTGATGATGTACGTAACGTAATGCTACTGTAATCTATAGGAGTATGTCTACGAAAATAAAGGCGATTTTAAATTTCTGCAACTCGGCCTTTTAATCCTACGAACCCACAAAGTTACAAATGTCGTCAGGAAGCGGGAGGACGACACCATCACCGAGCAGATATCAGAAATGAAGACCGAATTATCAGCGAAGACGGAAGCTTCAAGGAGCAACTTGGCCGTGACGATGACCGCGAAGATGACCGACAACAGAAGGAGCAGCCCGAGGAACGAGTTAGGACCGCCCTGGCGAGGAGCACGTCGCCGCCATCACCACCATCACCACGAGAGGCACTGCGGGCCATCAGGTGGCATAAGGATGACAGTCCCATCGCGGTCGGTTGGGTCAGAGGGAAGCCGTGCCGCGTACTCGTAGACATCGGGGCAGCCGTGACCAGGATCAGACCTGACGTGGCCAAGGGTATGCCGTCGAAGAAACCAAGCCGATCATACAAGCTAGTGACCGCATCGGGCTACACCTTGCCCTTGGAGAGGGAGGCCCTGCTGCAGTTGAACTTGGGATGGAGCGCCGTGCGTCTTTGGGTGTTCGTCGCGCAGGTGGCTGAAGAGGTGATACTGGGACTGGATGCCCTCAAAAGCCAGGAGGCGACGGTCAACGACGGCAGGAAGCTCCTGCGGGTAGATGCAGAAGACGTTATACTCCGGCAATACGAAGAACGCCTTGGAATCTGCAGGGCCATCTTGAAGGAAGACGTGTTTCTCCGAGAGAAAGTAGGTGGAGGTGACGGCGCGACTGGAAGGACAGCGAATGAAGAACATTGTTGCCGTGCCGAGAGAGGACACTGAGGCTGCTTAACCCAGCGTACATTGATCACGACGTCCAGGCCGAAACGAGGATAGGAACGTGCGAGCCCGTGGTCGTCGTGACCGCAATCGACAAGACACAGGAGCCGGTGCCAACGCAACCCCTGGGGTCCAAGCTGGAAGGCTTACAGGAGAGGGCGACCGATCACCTGACCGCAAAACATCTCGAGAATGTTCAACAACTGCTGAGAATATACCAAGGCGTCTGCAGTCAAGGGAGAGAAGAAATACAGTGTCACCCGGGAGAGTTACTGACCCTGGAGCACTTCCACAAGTACCTGTACTGTCAGCCATTCCACCTTAAGACTGACCACTTCGCCCTTACCTGGCTACTGAGCTTTATAAATCTGGCGGGCCAGATATCACGTTGGGTCCAGGAGCAGCAGGTGTACGACTTCGCCTCTGGACATCGTAGTGGGAAGAAATACGGTAACGCAAACACCATGTCCCGAAGAAGCTGCCCAGATCAGCTAAATTTTAAAGCAATATTATTTAAATTGCAGAAATGGTACCCAAGTACAGCATTTTCCAGCTATTCTAAAGAAGGAAACTAGCCATTCTCTCCTTACTAATTGAAAAGATTTGCAATAATATGAATTTACAAATATTCTTCTCATGCTTTTGCGAAATGACAGATGTGTAAGAAGATACTGTTACCTAACCAGATTTCCAATAGAGCACCTTTTGACACACTCTGATGCCACCAAAGGAATTTACAAAACTGCTAAATGTGTGTTTTCGTGTATATATATGTAACAGTACATCTCAGCAGCAGCACCCGTCAGAGTAATTAAACCATTGTAGAAAAGTGAGTTATGAATGTATTATGCATATAATACACTCAATGTCAGTCAAAATATTGAAAACAGGCGCTCAAATTTTTATACGGATTGTCCGGTCGGAGGCACGATGTTTTCCTCTATCAGGCGCTGTTGCTAATACATGGCTCTACCTTGCAATATCATATAGCTTGGATAAATATTTGTAGCTATATATAAGGTTTTGTATCAATTTATAATTATGTTATTTTTTATGTTTTAGTTTCAATTGTAGCTTGTGACGTGAAGGTACAGACCATTTTTATGCAAATTGAGACAATACTGAGCTGACAAGTAATGGTGTATGGGAAAGGAAGTGCCTAAAAGTAAGTACAGCTATGGGCATTTGACCCAGAGGAAATCGTAGACAGCTGAAATGCACACAGGTTTTGTCAAAAGAATTCTAAATAGTTATTTTGAAAAAATTGATAGCAATAATATTCAGCGACATATTTATTTTTGACTGACTGTTCCTCCTCATTTCAGTGGTTTGTCTTAATGCTGTAAAATATATTAAAACTAAGAAACTCTTCTCATTCGTTGAGATGAATATGATTTCGAAATGTTATTTGCCACGGTCTATTTACTCATCACTTATGAGATTTAATATTCACTTATACAAGTTTCGGTACCTGCTCAGTGTCGTTCTTTTAAAAATATTCCGAATTTCAATTGCATTACACTCTGTTCTTACTTCAACAAATTATTATTGAGGGTATGGTGTACCCTTAGTAGTAGAGAGAACGTATACGCAAACTCTCTTTAGTCCTTATTTTCGGTTCGTATTCCTTTAAACGTTCTGCATCTTTTAAGTGTGGACAGGGAGAGAACTCGTAATTTCACGGTTCCATATATAAACAAACAAGTATCTGTATCTGTAAATTCGTTTTGTGACACCACATTGTCTCCAAACGGATTTCCGTTTATCAAACGATGTCGAACTTCTTGCATAGAATGCAATACCTTTGTTAAAATCAGCTACTTTAATAAAATCATTTAGCAATATTCTATAAAATAGAACCGTAATGAATTGTTTTATCTTCGTGTAGAGAATGCTCCAAAAACAACTTGTCGAATTGTTGCAACATGCAACTTACGTACTAAGCTTGCAATTTCGGCAACGCCTTCTTTGGGTTTTTCTGTTTAATTAGATTCCCTGACCTTTCTCTGAAGATCTTTGCTTCTTAGTACAGGGTCCTAAAACTCTGCACTTTTAGTGAAATTGTGGTGAAACGTTTTGGTGAAATGCAATACTGACCATAAGTGGTTAGCATTGATACTAAAGGACGAATACAACGACTGGTTTGTCTTTCTGACGATCTAATTTATATATTTGTATTTACTTTGAGATAATAAACGCCGCAAGGGTTTTGCAGAGGTAAGCTTTCAGCAACCCCCGGCTATGATGTAACTGCGGATATTACATTGCATTTCAATACTTAAATGTTTAGTAATTTACAGTTTAATTACTGAGGCTTAACGTAAGCCAAGTATTCGTTACGTATTTCTTGAAAGACTCACCGAGAAGAGAATTTGCGGTACACAATCAGGATTAAGCTGAACAAAAGAAGATCACATTAAACATATCTGGAAATTCCTGTTGAAGAAATTCTTATTTTCATCCCCATAGTTATAGACCGTTCCAAATCAGTGCTGGTGGTACCTTTACTAAACATGCAGGAATTGCAGTGACTCATACTGGTAATGTGTGGTGACTAACATTAGGATAATATTGAGTGGAACCATTAAACATAAATGTGAATCATTTTCCTTAGGACATATTATGTTTAAGAAAGCGATGAGGTATTGATAAGTTTTGCAAATCATCGGAATATGTGTAAGTGGTTTTGACAAAGAGGAACCTAAGGATTGAAGCAATAATTCAAGTTCATATCTTTCATAACAAAAAGGGCAAACAAATAGATTATGAGGGACATCTTGAAGACGTGTGCCACAAATACAATGATGTGGATTCGATTTTGAATCGAAATAAGTAAGCTGAAAATTGGCCATGTCCATTTAAGAATTGAGTGAGAACATAGGATTAACGAAGTTACATTTATTTCTGTCAGAAACTGTTGAGAAATTAAATCCTTAGTCGAAGTTCCACAATCACTTTTTAACCAGCATTCCTTCCAGTCATTGATGATAATCTCCTTTGCTGTTTGCCTCACATAAGAAATATGGGAAGGAGTGTGAAGCTCTGGCAGATTTGAAACAGCAGCTCTCTTTGCAAGCTTATGTGCATCTTCGTTTCCGGCTTTCCAAACGTGCCCTCTGACCCATGAAATGCATAATTTTGAATCAGATAATAATTGACTTACTACCTCTGCTGCAATAGGACTTAGGTTTCTGGTATCTTTCAAAGCTGAAATTGCTGCTTGTGAGTAACTGTAAAGGCGAGCGGTATATTGTAAGCTGTTGCATCACTTCACTGCTTCACGAATTGCTAATAATTCAACTTGAAAAACTGAACACTCCTTGGCGAGTCTGAACATGGAAGAATGACATTCTATGGAGCGAGAGTATACTACAAACGCACATCCTACTTTAGCATTTTTACTAAGCCCTTCAACTCTCTGAGAGCCATCTGTGTATATGGAGTACTGGTGGTAATGTGCTGCATAATACACTCAATGTCAGTCAAAATATAGCAAGCAGACGCTCAACTAGTTATATGGTTTGCCCGGTACGAGGCACATGTTTTCCTCTATCAGGCGCTGTTGCCAATAGATGGCTCTACCTGTAATATCTTATAGCTTGGAAAAATCTTTATAGTTATACATAAGATTTTGTGTCAAATTATATTTATGTTATTTCTTATGTTTTAGTTTTAATTGTAGCTTGTAACTTGAAGGAACAGACCATCTTAAGTGGAAATTGAGAGAATACTGAACGGACAAATAATTGTGTATGGGAAATGTAGTGCCTATAAGTAAGTATATCTATGGGCATTTGAGCCAGAGAAAATCGTATACCGCTGAAATGCACACAGGATTTGTCAAAAGAATTCTAAAAAGTTGTTTTGAAAAAATTGCTAACAATAAAATTCAGCGACATATTTATTTTTGACTGAGTGTTCCTCCTCATTTCAGTGTTTTGTCTTAATGCTGTAAAGTATATTAAAACAAATAAACTCTTCTCATTCATGTAGATGAATATGATTTCGAAATGTTATTTGCCACGGTTGATTTACTCATCACTTTTGAGATTTAATATCCGCTTATAGAAGTTTCGCTACCTGCTCAGTGCGGTTCTTGTAAAAATATTCTGAATTTCAATTGGATTACACTCTGTTCTTACTTCAACAAATAATTATTGAGGGTACCGTGTACCTATAGTAGTAGAGAGAACGTATACGCAAACTCTCTTTAGTCCTTATTTTCGGTTCGTATTCATTTAAACGTTCTGCATCTTTTAAGTGTGGACAGGGAGAGAACTCGTAATTTCACGGTTCCATATATAAACAAACAAGTATCTGAAACTGTAAATTCATTTTGTGACACCACATTGTCTCCAAACGGATTTCCGTTTATCAAACGATGTCGAACTTCTTGCATAGAATGCAATACCTTTGTTAAAATCAGCTATTTTAATAAAATCAATTAGCAATATGCTATAAAATAGAACCGTAATGAATTGTTTTATTTTAGTGTAGAGAATGCTCCAAAAACAACTTGTCGAATCGTTGCAATATGCAACTTACGTACAAAGTTTGCAATTTCAGCAAGGCCTTCTTTGGGTTTTTCTGATTAATTAGATTCCCTGACCTTTCTCTGAAGATCTTTGCTTCTTGGTGCAGAGTCCTAAAACTCTGCACTTTTAGTGAAATTGTGGTGAAAGTTTTTGGTGAAATTCAATACTGACCATAAGTGGTTAGCAATGATACTAAAGGAGGATTACAACGTCTGGTTTGTCTTTCTGACGATCTTATTTATATATCTGTATTTACTTTGAGATAATATACGTCGCAAGAGTTTTGCAGAGATAAGCTTTCAGCAAATCCCGGCTTGATGTAATTGCGGATGTTACATTGGATTTTGATACTTAAATGTTTAGTAATTTACAGTTTAATTACTGACACTCAACGTAAGCCAAGTATTCGTTATGTATTTCTTGAAAGACTCAACGAAAAAGAATTTGCAGTACACAAACAGGATTAAGCTGACCACAAGGAGATCACATTGAACAGATCTGGAAATTCCTGTTGAAAAAATTGTTATTTTCATCCCCATAGTTATAGACCGTTCCAGATCAGTGCTGGTGGTACCTTTACTCAACATGCAGGACTCATAGTGGTAATGTGGGGTGAATACCACCAGGATAATATTGAGAACAAACAGTATACATCAATGTGAATCATTTAGCTTAGGAAATATTATGTTTAAGAAAGCAATGAGGTATTGATAAGTTTTGCAAATCATCAAAATATGTGTATGTGGTTTTGAGAAAGAGTAACCTAAGGATTGAGGCAATAATTCAAGTTCGTATCTTTCATAACAAAAAAGGGAAACCATATACAATGTGAGGGACATGTTGAAGCTGTTTGCCACAAATACAATGCGATGTGGATTCGACTTTGTATCGAAATAAGTAAGCTGAAAATTGGCCACGTCCATTTAAGAATTGAGTGAGAACATAGATAGGATTAATTAATTTACATTTATGTCTGTCAGAAACTGTTTAGAAATATAAATCCTTAGTCGAAGTTCCACAATCACTTTTAACCAGCATTCCTTCCAGTCGTTGATGATAATCTCTTTTAATGTTTGCCTCACATAAGAAATAGGGCGAGGAGTGTATACCTCTGGAAGACTTGAAGTCGCAGCTCTCTTTGCCAGCTTATCTGCACCTTCATTTCCGGCTTTCCAAACGTGCCCTCTGACCCATGAAATGACAAGATGAGAACCACATAATAATTGACTTCTTATTTCAGCTGCAATAAGACTGCTGTTTCTGGTATCTTTCAAAGATGAAATTGCTGCTTGTGAGTCACTGTAAGGGCGAGCGGTACATTGTAAGCTGTTGCACCATTTCACTGCTTCCCGAATTGCTAATAATTCTGCTTGAAGAACTGATAATTGCTTTTCAAGTCTGAACATGGAAGAATGACATTCTATGGAGCGAGAGAATACTACAAAGGCACATCCTACTTTAGCATTTTTTCTAAGCCCTTCAACTATTCGAGAGCCATCTGTGTATATGGAGTACTGGTGGTGTTCTGCTGCACAATGTTCAAGAAGACTAGAGGCAGAGTTGGCTGGATGAGAAGCTTGTTTAACTGGTTGTTCAAGTTGCAGGTGTGAAATATGTTGTGGATTAGTAGTTGTGGTATTATTAACGATACGTTAACAATAACAATACCAGAAATAACACTAGCCATAATTCCCGCAGTAAACTTAGACGGTGTTCATGTTTATTCACCATTTCCTACAGAGTGACGTCATATTTGACTGGTGAGTCTATCTCAAACCATAGTGCCTCTCTGCGGAGAAGAAGCGCAATTGTTTGCTGCACAGTAGGGAAATTACAGCGCTCTTACTGTCGATGCGCTCATCAGTATTACAACCAGCCACCATCGTACGGTAATTGTGATTACCATTCTGGTAGCCTCGGTAGCGTGGTGGTAGCATGTCTGTCTCACGTTCAAGAGGTTGAAGAATAAGAATCATAATAGTAATGGTAATAATAGTAACTGTTATAATCGTAGTAATATTAAATATTTGGGAACATTTCTTTCCTTTATTTTCTCATAAATCTTACAAGAACAACACGAACTTCTTAGCTTAGTTTCTGCAGGAAAACGTCCCATGTTCTTATGTGCGGGAAATACACGTTTCCCAAACCTGATTTGTTACGATTGGTGTACTGATGAGTTTTGGGATTTAATTTGGAGTTACACAACCTCCAGTGCACACTCAATGCCAGGAGTTTCATCGCTGTGACTCTCTATACAGAATTCAAGAGAAATTATGTATTCTGAATCTGTATCTGTACTGTAGTGGCTCCTTGCGTCGGCCGCCCTTTGTCTGCTTAACCTCAACCTTCCTCCCGGGGCAATGTGCCCCCCACTTGGGTTCATAAGAACAAGGGGCCCAGCGTGGTCGCCTACGTACCGAATCACCTCCGATATGACATCTGTACCCGTGTGGTTGTTTATATTAGGAATGAAGGATACAGAGTTGAGTCTGTGGAGCCCAGTGGTAGGTTCTTTTTATGGATAACCGTGAAGCACTGCAGTTTGTTAATTGTGTACGTTCCTAGGAAATATCAAAGTGGATGAATATAGCTTTAATAGTCTATTGGAATGCACGTTTCCCGTAGATATACATCCGCTGCTAGGCGTTATTATAAATATTGGAATTTAACTTCACAGATTCAGCGAAAATGCATGCCGTGAGACCGCTGGAAGTCAAAAGAAAGACTTTTAGAAAAAAGTCAGGGTTTGCAGGTGAGCAGTAAAATTGAAAAACATTTTGCTTAAATTGCAGAATTGGAACCCAATACACCATTTCCAAGCGACTTGAAGGAGAGAAACTTGCACATTATCTCCTTAATATATGAAAAGCTTTGCAATACTTAAATTTACATATATTCTTTTCACGATCTTTATTAAAATGGCAGATGTCTAAGTAGGTACTGTCACCCAGCTAGACTTCGGAGAGGGCACCCTTTTGTAAACTCTGATACCATCAAAGGAACTTACAAAAACTTCTGCATGTGTGTTTTCGTGTACATGAACAGTATATCTCATAACCCTGCAGTAACACACTTAACCGTAACTAAACCTTTGTAAAAAGTGAGTTGAGAATGTATCGTGAATATAATACACTCAATGTCAGTCAAAATATAGAAAGCAGACGCTCAACTAGTTATAGGGATTGCCCAGTCGGAGGCACAATATTTTCATCTATTAGGCGCTGTTGCCAATAGATGGCTCTACCTGTAATTTCTTATATCTTGTATAAATATTTGCAGTTATACATAAGATTTTGTATCAAATTGTTATTATTTTATTTTTTATGTTTTAGTTTTAACTGTAGCCTGTGACGTGGAGGTACGGACCATCTTAATGTATAATGAGAGAATACTGAACGGCAAATAATTGTGTATGGGAAAGGAAGTGCCTAAAACTAAGTATATCTCTGAGCATTTGACACGGAGAACATCATAGATTACTTAAATGCAGGCTCTGTTTCTCAGAAGAGTTCTAAACAGTTATTTTGTATAAATAGCTAACAATACCAAACTGCGACATAATTATTTTGGACCGAGTGTTCCTCCTCAATTCAGTGTTTTGTCTTAGTGCTGTAAAATATATTAAAACAAAGAAACTCTTCTCATTCGTTGAGATGAACAGGATTTGTAAATGTTATTTGCCACGGTTTATTTACTCATCACTTTTCAGATATAATATCCATTTATACAAGCATCGCTACCAGCTCAGTATCGTTCTTTTAAAAATGATCTGAATTTTTTTCGCATGGTACTCTGTTCTTTATGCAACAAAATATTATTCAAGGTACCGTGTACCTATAGTAGTAGAGATAACTTATACGCAAAACTTTTTTTTCTTTTTTCTGGTTCCTATTTTCTTAGGCATTCAGAATCTTTTAACTTGTGACAGGGAGAGTACTCGTAATGTCACGGTTCCATATATAAACAAACAAGTATCTGTATCAGTAAATTCTTTCTATGACATCACATTGTCTCCAAACGGATTTCCGCATATCAAACGATTTCGAAAATATTGAGTAAAATTCAATACCATTGCTAAAATCAGCTGTTTTAATAAAATCATTCAGTAATATTTTATAAAATAGAACCGTTATGAATTGTCTTATTTTTGTGTAGAAGCTGCTCTAGAAAGCAACTTGTCGAATTGTTGCAACATGCAGAACTTACGTACAAAGTTTGCCATTTCAGCAACGCCTTCTTTGTGCCTTTTTGTTCAATTAGATTCACTTACCTCTATCTGAAGGTCTTTCCTTCTTGGTGCAGGGTCCTAAACCTCTGTGCACTTTTATTGAAATTGTGGTGAAAGGCAATAGTGGCCATAAGTGGTTAACATTCATACGAGAAGAGGATTTAAACAACTGGTTTGTCTTTTTGACGATCTAATTTTTATATTTGTATTTAATTTGAGATAAGAAACGTGTTTTGCAACGATAAGCCTTACGCAAAACCGGCTATGATGTAATTGCGGATATTACATTGAATTTTAATACTTAAATGTTACGTAATTTATAGTTTAATCTGTGACACTCAACGTACGCCCAGTATTCGATATGTATTTCGTGATAAACTCACCAAGATGACAATTTGAGCTACACAAACTGGATTATGCCGACCACAAGAAGCTCACATTGAACAGATATGGAAATTCCTGTTAAAAAAATTCTTATTTTCATGCCCATAGTTATAGACCGTACCAAAGAAGTGCTGATGCTTCTTTAAGAGAACATACAGGAATTAAAATGACTCATATTGGTAATGTGGGTGACCAAAATCAGGAGATTATTGAGTGCTTAAAGAGGTATAAATGCCTAGCGTGCTAGGCGTCTCGGTTTCGATTCCCGGCCATGGGGATGTGGATTTTTCTCCGACCAAGGTAAATCCTCATCTTCTCGAGTCTGGAAGTATGAATGAGAGTGCGAATGTATGTGTGACCTAATGATTGAACCCAACGAATACGACTTAAACGCTTCGAAATATTCCAAAGGAGATCGGCAGCCGCTTTGACCATTCGAATTAATGGCGGGGTATAAACGGCATACAGAAAGGAGTATTGAGTATCCATTAAAACGATATTATGGTATGGCAGAGTTGTAGGAGAACTTTAATGAGATTTGTCTACGAAGGTGTTTAGGAAATAAGGTTCTAGTACCCATCTAATGCGAAAAATTGTATTTAAAAGATTTTATTTTGATGCGTTGTTACCTGCGGACAATATAACTCATAACTAAGGTTTCGAATAAATCCTAAATAGCGGTCATATGTGTTCACTGTTGTTGAGAACGTCTACGAGCCAAACTCCAAAAACTATATCATCTTAATGAAACATTTAAAATTGGTAATTGCTTTTCCCTGAAATATCCCTTAATGACTTAATCAAAATGCAGTACTTCAGTATACGCGACAAACGAAAAAAATAACTGCAATTTCCTGGCGATAGACTGTGGATTCCGCTTCATTTTAAATGGTTGTTCAAGATTTATAACTGCCAAATCATGACATATCTACAAGTGGATTAGTAGTTCATTTACTTATTATCCAATTTCTTTTTTTATTCCTATTTTACCCAAAGGCATATTAGGAATATAATTTACAAATTTATGAATTGAATACAATTTACAAAAATATAACAAAATTCCATATTTAGCTGACAAACAGTAAACATCAAGAGGAATCATTTAGGCTTAGAAATATAATTGCAATTTACATCATACTTTCAACTTGTCAAGTGAATTGTCCGCTTTGGTACTTTGCATTTATGTCACCAATTATACATTATATAAAAGTTAAGGGAATCAAACAGTGCCCTTGTGTTCTGCTGGCAAGTAGGAGAAATGCGTTTTGAAGGGAAGCACGTCGTCTGCAATATTTCAAAATTCGCTAAACTTGCACTTGTGTTGCCACATGGAAACGATGATATGCAAAGATTGACATTAATCTAGAAAGAGGAAATAAACTGTAGCTTTTAACACAGAGTAACCTCTTAATAATAAAAATTGACATTCTTAACAAGGGCAATTGCTGTATCTCATATCCAATAACTGATGAACACGTAAATAAATTTGGAGGATCCATGTACAATTTTTTAAGAAGTGCCACAATCACAATAGAATCTTCTGACGGTGATGAGACTTAAACCATTTTAGGCAGCCAATGCAGATCCGCCTTCACTCATTAGTAGTGAGTTATTAATTTGTTACGTATTTTAACACCCTCCTTAGACAACAAACAAAAACGAGTAATCATAATCACCATTAATCGTCGTCTTTGTCAACTGCCACCGCAAAGACAAGGTTTTCTTGTAAATGTATATATACACACATATATATATATATATAATTTTTGTAGTAGAATGTAACGGAATTTTGTTCAACTTGTAGCGAGTTGCAAAGTAATTTCGTTGGCAACACCGCATAAGGCTGACGTACTGACTGTGTATTTCTGGAAAGTGTTATTGATTACACTGACAACTAAAAGTGCGTTTGATGAATCTCCTGCTGTCATTTTAATCAGTAATAATAATGATGATTATGATGACGATGATGATGATAATGATGACGTTGATGATGATGATGATAATGATGATAATGATGATGATGATGAATAGTTGATATGTTTTTGTAGTTTACGTCAACCAACGATAAGTCATATCGGACGATGAATGAAATGGATGAAATAATGCTCAACTGAGTCCGGGGTCCATTGGGCTTAGAGTTACCCTACATTCGTCTTTCAGGATATGGGAAGACCTCGGTAGAAACCTTATCCAGGTAACTCACCCTAACCGGGATTCGAACTCGGGACCTGTTTAACGTGAAGCAGACATGCTATCACCACGCTACCCAGGCGGACAAGATGATGAGGACGACGACGACGAAGATGATGATGATGTTGATGATGATGATGAGGTAGGCGCCTTTATCATACCTGAGGTTTATTAACTTGCTGTGACCCCTGACATTACTTTACTTCCTCCGCCAGGCTTGATACAGCGACCTTTTGGCACACGCGCTACCACATCATAAGCACGGCGGTTCTTTTTTGAATACGAGCGACACCTGCAGCTTTAGTTGGCAATTATTGTTTTGAAGCTGTAAAATAGAGCTTACTACATAGTTATAAGGGATATTTTAATCAACTAGTTGGGTTTCTTTGGACTTTACATTTTCTGCTTTTGACAGAATTTATGGTTTTTACGCAAATTCGCAGGATATGTTTAGATGAATGTATTCGAATTCGCTCATCATTACCTTTAAACTCCCTTTGCACAGTGGGCGTAATAATATTAGAGAACTATTCTTATGAAAAACCCTTTGAAGAAACTCTATTGGGGATGGTAGCTCACGTTATTATCTATTTATCGCAAGCACCAAGCCTGACAGTATAAACATATTACTAGATGGGTGTAAAGTTATCAACAAGTTTATACAACCATACGTGGTAGCATGATGTAACGACCGCTACCAACAGGCTTCGTTGCAATTTATATCATACCTTCAACTTGTCAAGTGAATAGTACTGCTTAGTACGATGCGTTGATATCGCCAATTATATATTATAACAAATTTAAATGAATCAAGCCGTACCCCTGTGTTCTGGTGTAGAGTATACAAAATTGGCCAAACTAGTGTTTGTGTTATTGCATGGAAACACTTATGTGAAAAGATGGTTTTCAATGGTGGCTCACATTAATCTAAACAAAGGAATAAACTGATTCCTCAAACACATTATGAGCTCGTAAGAGTAAAACTTGAAATTAAAGAAGGCAATTGCAGTATCTCATACCCAAAAGCTGATGAAATTTGGAAAATCCATGTACAATTTTTCAAGAAGTGCTACAGTGACAATAGAATATTTTGACAGTCGTGACACTAAATTCATTGTAGGCAGCCAGTACACATCCACCCTCACTTATTTGTAGTGAATTATTAATTCATTAAGTATATTTACACCCTCATTAAACAGCAGCTACAGGATCCTCATAATCACCATTAATCCATTGCCCTGGCCATCTTGACAACTAAAAGAGAAAGGTTTGTAGCGAAATGTAGTGGAATTTTGTTCAACCTGTAGCGAGATTCAATGCAATATGGTTGACATCACTTTATGTACGTGTGAATAATGCTCTGGTCATAAGACAGCGCAACTTATTTTGCAACTAAATTTGCAAGTATATCACCCCATCGTCAATAAACCACGAATAATGACAATGACAGTCCAATTGGAATAATTGATAAATATCATCGTAATTTTGGTTAATTGATATACCCAGTCACAGTAAACTGTGCGCTTACGTCTGTGTTTCCCCAACCGTACGTAATATGTAGCGTTAAAATCCCGGAAGGCTACAAATTTTGTTGTGTGTGTCGAACAATACATTTTCCAATTTGCAGGTGAATGTCACAACTTTCTAATAATTAGATGAAATGTTACACAGCACACGCACAATTTTGTCTGTAATTTTACGCATTTCATTTCCACAGAAACATTTTTTTTCAATTTTACGTCCTCCAACGTTAAGTCATTCTGGGCGGTGAATTAAATGGGCGAAATTATGGTCAAATGTCCCCAGGGTCGAAGGAGATTAGAGCTACCTGACAGTAACCTTTCAGGATAAGGGAAGCCCCGAAAAATACCTTATCCAGTTTGCGGAACCTGACCGACATTCGAAGTAGGGACCTCTAGATTGAGAGCTACACACCACCACTACCAATAGGAAGAGAAGTCTAATCCATACAAACCTAGTTCAATGTAATCCGCTCATCATCCACGTGTAGATGAACGAGAATCACAAAAATGTTGCTTACATATTTCAAAGTAGAAATGTAAATATATATTATAGCAGCATACACTACATGTATGGATTAGGCTGTAGAAACAGAAAACAGTAGATATTTTTGGTAAACCTTTCTTTGTCATAAACAATAACAGGTTTGTTAGATATTAGCTCATATCTGGACACAAATTCATGTGATATTATAGCCAAAAAAGATATGTAAGCGAGAGCAAATAGCTCAACTTATATATTCTATTTAGAAGACTTCCTTTCCCATAAACAATTACTAGCTTTTAAGATTTTATCTCACTGTATGGTATAACTACTCTTCGTTTCCGTGCCATAGGTATCAATTAAATATAGTTTATATTTAAATAACATAACGACAATTTGTTACTTACCTTTGCGAATATTTAGAAATATTTTTTCCGACTATACAATATGACAGGTAGAGCCATCTCTGGGCAGAGGTACGCGCTCCTCCATTGCTGGCGCTGCAAGCGTTGCGTCCCTGGCGCGCAACTGAGTATAACAACAAATTCGTCTTATTCATAACGTATATTTATAACACAACGTTAATATATTTCACTCACACTACTTTCTCAATCCACTCTTCCACAATGGTTTGCTTTTCCAACTTCTCCAAATGTAAAATAAAAGTTATTACATATTTCCTTGTTGCTTCAAGAAAGATAAAGGGACTAAATGTTTAACCAACAATTAAAACTTAACCCACGAAAGACATTTGCTCCAACAACCTTTTTGGTGGTTAATGTTGTAGCAATAATTGTTGTATATTAAAATCAAATGTGAGTAAGTGACCTCCTTCTTTCATATGCAACGTTTAGAACTTATGAAATGCAGCATTCAAACATAGAATTCGGGACTTGCGTAATATAGTTACGGGATATTTATTTGACACGAGAAAACATCCATGTTATGCATTATTATCGGACCATTTTACTATATTAGACAGCATTATTAGGTTTATTGTGATACATTGCCGACCTCATGCCCTGCACAATTTGCTCCTGGTCTTCAACTGTCTGAATATGAATTTAAGATGGCGCCAGAAAAAGTACCGGAAACAAAAGTACAGCAAGGGCCCAAAGCATGTATAATGTACATAATGATTAGCTCGATAGCAGTTCATTACATATAATTCTACAGTCTATTCGTTTACACTTTAGTCCTTCCTAGGAAGCTAAAATAATATATATAGCTAAATTGTAATATCCAAAAACAGGCGATATTGCAAATTACGTGTTCCAGGGTTCCTTTCTAGGTTTTTCGTTACAAGGTTTTGAAAACTGCACTGATTTTCAATTTCTCAGGTGTGCTGTTTACGTAATTATTTTATATACCTTTAGTAGAGAAGATTTTCTTATGAAAACCTGCAAACAGCTAGCGAACTATGGCTTAAACTACACTGAAATTAGGGCTAGGTTTACTACGGAGAGAAGTTTGCACAGTGATCAGTCTTGATTTATTGTAGAGACGTGTGAAAATGTATTCCGATGCGGGCAAGCCTGACCTACGGGAGGGTGGTAATTGGCATCAGTTAGTTGCACCAGGACGATTAAGTTTCCATATACCTAACCAGCGAGTTCGGCGCACAGTTATATAAGCCTCAAAGGAAAATAGAAACAAGTTTGCCTCCTGAAACCTACGTGGTTTTATACAACTCTCCACTATCAACTCAGGTATATATCGATCGTCTTCTTATTGACGTTGTTTTCTCTCTCTTCTTCTCACGCACATACATTCCTCAAACATTTTAATTCCCCTTTCTTCTTTTTAAATGCATTTCCAATACTCACACTTGTAATGTTATCTGGAACGAAATACTTCTACCTTTCATAGATTAGCGATAATTAAAGTAATATTAAACAGGATGGTATTTAAAATTAAGTTCGTCTTGTTCCGAAAATAAATTTATTATTCCCTTTAGTACAGTTCTCAAGAAAAGATTATATGGACATACTACTACAATTAATATAACCACAAAATTACCAAATGACTTGACACCAAATGATTTAACGACCAACGGTATAAATAAAATTATTATTTTGTTTGATAATGACAGTTCATATACAAAATCCCATTAGCGTCACCGGGGTGTTGGAGGTTTTACATAGGAGTCCTTTAAATATCATTAATACTGATATGATACATTTCACGTTTAATTCATCCTCCAGCGGGACAGACTCCGTACTAAATAAATAAATTAATGAATGAATAAATAATTAAATAATTAATTAAATAGTTAATAAAATAATTAATTAAATAATTAATTAAATAATTAATTAAATAAATAAATAACTAATTAAATAACCAAATAAATAAATAAATAAAGAAAGAAAGAAAGAAAGAAAGAAAGAAAGAAAGAAAGAAAGAAAGAAAGAAAGAAAGAAAGAAAGAAAGAAAGAAAGAAAGAAAGAAATAAAGAAACAAACAAACAAATAAACAAACAAACAAACAGATAAACAAACAAACAGATAAACAAACACACAGATAAACAAACAAACAGATAAACAAACAAACAGATAAACAAACAAACAGATGAACAAACAAAGAGATAAACAAACAAACAAATAAATAAATAAACAAACCAACCAACAAACAAACCAACCAACCAACAAAGAAACAAACAAACAAAGAAACAAACAAACAAAGAAACAAACAAACAAAGAAACAAACAAACAAATAAACAAACAAACAAATAAACAAACAAACAAATAAACAAACAAACAAATAAACAAACAAACAAACAAATAATTAAACAAACAAATAAACAAACAAATAAACAAACAAATAAACAAACAAATAAACAAACAAATAAACAAATAAACAAATAAACAAATAAACAAATAAATAAATAAACAAGTAAATAAATAAACATGTAAACAAATAAACAAGTAAACAAATAAACAAGTAAACAAATAAACAAGTAAACAAATAAACAAGTAAACAAATAAACAAGTAAACAAATAAACAAGTAAACAAATAAACAAGTAAACAAATAAACAAGTAAACAAATAAACAAATAAATAAATAAATAAATAAATAAATAAATAAATAAATAAATAAATAAATAAATAAATAAATAAATAAATAAATAAATAAATAAATAAATAAATAAATAAATAAATAAATAAATAAATAAATAAATAAATAAATAAATAAATAAATAAATAAATAAATAAATAAATAAATAAATAAATAAATAAATAAA
Source organism: Mantis religiosa (assembly GCA_030765055.1). NCBI lineage: Eukaryota > Metazoa > Arthropoda > Insecta > Mantodea > Mantidae > Mantis > Mantis religiosa. Next base: position 59,959 of record JAUKNK010000391.1, read on the forward strand.
TAAATAAATAAATAAATAAATAAATAAATAAATAAATAAATAAATAAATAAATAAATAAATAAATAAATAAATAAATAAATAAATAAATAAATAAATAAATAAATAAATAAATAAATAAATAAATAAATAAATAAATAAATAAATAAATAAATAAATAAATAAATAAATAAATAAATAAATAAATAAATAAATAAATAAATAAATAAATAAATAAATAAATAAATAAATAAATAAATAAATAAATAAATAAATAAATAAATAAATAAATAAATAAATAAATAAATAAATAAATAAATAAATAAATAAATAAATAAATAAATAAATAAATAAATAAATAAATAAATAAATAAATAAATAAATAAATAAATAAATAAATAAATAAATAAATAAATAAATAAATAAATAAATAAATAAATAAATAAATAAATAAATAAATAAATAAATAAATAAATAAATAAATAAATAAATAAATAAATAAATAAATAAATAAATAAATAAATAAATAAATAAATAAATAAATAAATAAATAAATAAATAAATAAATAAATAAATAAATAAATAAATAAATAAATAAATAATAAAGCTATCAAAATATCATATTGGACGATGAATGATATGATGCTTAAATTAGTCCAGGCTTCACAGAGTTTAGAGCGCTGACATCCTCATTACCCTTACAAAATATAGAACTCAAATGCTTTTTAATATTTCCGTGTTTAGTTAGGTCACCTGTGATGGATCTATTTTGTAATTTACTACGGATATTATCACCTCGTGGGCGTTCACTACTTCTGTAAGAAGTCGTGATAAACAACGGGTAAGGCAGCTATTTGTTGGTCTAGCGCAGAAAGTTTGTCCATTAGATTGCAGAACATAGAGTGGTGAGTAAGAATCAGTTCTCGTGGCAAATAATTCGTTACGGGGACCCATTGCAATTACTTTATGTGCAATAAGGGCCAATTTGTTAATAATTAATTATTACTGTAGTAATTTCAAGAATTTGAAGTTTTTCAGTTAAAATATATGTACATTTATAAGTTCCTAAATGTTGGAGCTGCTGTTATGTATTATTACTGGGTATTTAATAGTAATTACAATATATTGTGATATATATTAATTGTCTATTAGGCTGGTGGGAGGTCAGTGTTTACCGCAAGTAACACTTTAATAGTATATTTGTAGCCATAACTGGGAATCATTCTTAATAATATTACATTGTTTATATTTACATATTTTAACTAGGTTTAACTTTGCTTTAGTTCAAAATAGAAGTATAATATGTAGTGTCAGGTCAAGATATATTTGTCTTTGTGTTATATATTAGGAAAGTTACTGTAAATTATTTTAATTGCCGATATTAATATTTGTCTTATCACTTATATGTTGAATACTTAGTCTTCATTTAATCAGCAAATTATTTGTTTTAGAGAGTTCATTTATTTGGTTATTTATTATGCGAATGTAAATTATTATCATGCCGGAATATTAACTCAATTAGGAGATATTGCTATTGTGTGAATATTTGAATATAAAATTATATTTATTGTTCCGATTGTATAATAAATCTTTAATCTTAATGTCAGCCGTACTAGCAGGGATAGTACTGATGTGGTACACTCACATGACTTTCTCTACTCTTAAACAAACACTTATTTCCCTATCCACTTCAAGATAAACATTCTATTGCAGTTACAAGGGAATAGAGTGGACATTAAGTGATAGTCACGTGTTTAACCGGTTGTTTAGGGGATGTCTTTGAAATTATATTGTCATTATAAATTCTTTTTTGGTGTTTTTATATTAGCTTGTCTTAGCATTCTAGGACCCAAATTGCCCCTTTCCATTTCATATCAGGACGGGGCTTATATGAAAATAAGCTTTAATTCAGAGGACATCAAAACGTATAGGTGTTGCCACTGAAGCTCTTTATTGAATGTTTGAACTTTAACGAAATGCTTTCCTCACCCAAGTACGGCAGAAGGAGCTTTCCTTTTAGAAAATGTAACTATTTTGGAATTGTGGAATATAATCAAGAGTAAATCTGAAACGGCTGGCCTTAAAAGATAAAATGTATCAGACAGAAATTGTGTTTTACAACAAGATATACATTCCATGTAAGTAAAAATTTGTTTATCTCTTACACTTTACAGTTATTTAAAGTGATCCAGAGTGAAAAGGAATTTTGAGGAAATTCCCAGCAGATAAACATATTTATTTCATTGGTCATTAAATTTTTTTTAGCAATATAATAATTTAAGTTAATTGATTAGATCCAATTTTCGATAACTCCGAGATATTCTAAAAAGTTTCTATTTAACGGTAGTTTGTTATTGGGAGACTTTCTTGAAAGTCTTGCTTGTCGTCCTTTAAGAAGCGAAACTTATATTAAAACTTTCGTATTTAACTTGCTTTCGTGTATTGGGTTTTGTTGTGAGGATTTTCTCCATATTTGGGTGTTCCATTTCCAAAGGAATCTCGACACTGAATTTTTTAGTACAACGCAATTATACAGAAAATACCATGTTAAACATAAAGTACAGTCCAACAAAAAAACCGGTACAAACTTGCACTTTAAATATCCCGCGTGTTTCCTGACTGACTGTGATCACAGCGACAGGCAGTCTTGTGAAACACACGTTACACGTAGAACATTGAAGATGGCGCAAAATTTGAGATTGTTATGTGGATAGGAATATACCTCAGTTATTAAGCACCTTTTGCAACATATTGGTACAGTGATGTTTTGTTTAGCCGCAAATTAGGTGCAAAAGTTAACTATAATAATTTAGAGGTACGTTACACAAAATATTTCCTATACCAGGAAAAGAAAAATTTTGTTTCAGAACTGAAGTGTACGCAGAGTTGTATAAGTGAAATAATTCAATGTATTTCTTGCATCAACTTATTCAACTCATTTAACGTTTTCCTGAATGTTTTGTATGCTTTGTAAACATTTCTAGCACATAATAGGTACATTGCATAGAGTAATATAAACCAAACTTATAAATTATTCCATGTCTTTTGAAATGAAATGCCTATTCTCGGCATTTCATAACTAAGTTCTGTAGAACAGTTTTGGGAATTAACATTCGCAGAATTATAACCATTATGCGTGTACTTGTATTTAAATTCATAATTAGAGACTTCTGTTCATATATAGCACCATGCGCTCATATAAATTTTGAGGAAAGTATATCAATTTTGTTCGTTTTAGTTTGTATGTATGTCTTTATTACTTGTTTGGCACTCAAAATTATTGAAACCGAAAGCTCTTCCGAAGAACGTTGTCTTCAATGCCAAATATTGATTGATCTGTTATTTTCCGCAATGGTCCATTAAAATTAATTGCAAGAGGCAAACCTTCAATTCGGGTTAGTATAGTTGACAGCAACACTTCTACAGGACTTACGTAACAACAGGTGGGGAGTTGAAACTTACTTCACAATAAGAAATCAATCTTTCCAAATCTAATTATTTCTCCTGTCATATATATTTGCTATCCAATACCAAATGTTGGTGTGGTTAGGTTCAAGTTAGTTACTTAACCAATACCGAAAGTAATGGTGAAGTCAGACTCCCAGTTAACATCTAACCTGAGATCACAATACTCTCCAATTCAGGGATTGTCTCTATTAACAGTTTAGTGTTATATTGTATTAACATATCCCACGTGACTAGGTATACAACATACAGTTAATAATCTAAGGTATAATTTTTGACACATTTTACAAACATTCTTATAGTATCGTTAATCCTTAAAATATTGAATGAGAACCAAGCAGATGTAAAGTATTTGAAGAAAAGGTTTTCATAGATACAATGACTGGCTAGGTGTCAGAGGAATGATGTTGCGAAGAGCGGTACAGAAAACGTTTGTTATGCCTCAGTGGTTTAGCGACCGGAATGTAGTGAAGGAAATAATATTCTAACCTTATATATGAAACAGTTTATAATTTTTCGTTCAGGCATTTTCTGTACTTTAATATACCAATTATTCTATCGATATTACAGTCGTCTCATCTAACTATTCCTGACAACGTTTATCTAAGTTTTGAATGTTGTTAATATTCTCCCCATTCATGAGTCAATAAGTACCTTTTCATACACAGTGGATTGTTCTCTCTAATATCTCTCTTATTTATGATTTCGGTTTTAATTATTTAGATAAATAAATGATAATAAAGCTCTCAAACCGTCATATTGGACGATCAATAAAATGATGCTCAAATGAGTCCCGTTACAAAATACAGAACTCAAACACTTTTAATGTTTCCGTGTTTATTTAAGTCACCTTCGGAATTTTCCCGAAAAGCAAATCAAGAATTTGTGAGTCTACATGTGAATAAGGACTAAAACACGTATTATATACAGGAAGGTAAATTTCATGTTAGGTAGTGTTATTGGCAGCACTACTTATGTCCTTGGAGAGGACCGTCCATAATGCAGAGTTACCGATGGTGCTGCTGAGTGGCTAGTCAACACTTGTGCTTGTGCCTCTATGAGCGTTAGATATTCCACCGTAAAATAGATAGCGCAACGGTAGGGTAATGACACTGCGTGAAGGAGTGTGCAAATATTATAAACCTCTGTGGTCCGTGCTATCAGCTTATTTAGAGTGGAAGTAGACTACAAAGTTATTCCCCTCGTTCTCTAAAAAATATATAATTGTGAATTATTACATCTAAAAAAATTGTCTTCCGTAGGTTGGAGCAGGAGGGTGCCATCACAATTATAAGTTCTTCAAAGTAGTTTAAACGGTATATTGGAATTGCTCAACGCGCATGTGGGGCTTCTGCTTCGTTATACCCCATCATGCGGTCAGGGATTTGGACACCCCTTACTTTGCGCCTTTTTCAGTCTTTGATTCTTCCAATAATGCTTTATTGGTGCGAGGTCTGGGGCATGGCCGCAGGAACCAATCTGCTACAACTCCAGCGTGTACACAATAGATGCCTTAGGGCCATGTACTCTGTGGGCTGGCGGTTTCCCGCGAGATATCTTACAGAAGGCTCATCTCTCCACTATGTGGAAGATGTCAGTAGGCGCCGGGCGACAAAATTCTACGAGAGTTTGCCTCAACATCAGTGCGCCCTGGTCAGGTCTCAGGGAACTACCGAACATCAGAAAGACGCTGCAAGCTCTACTTCTTCCTCGCATGGCATGTGGGCACACCCGGTGACATTAAAATTGTTATTACAACGTCAAAATTATTCCTACCTTTACACCAATGATTACTCAATTTTAAACTCTTCCTTAATTTTCTCACACCAGCGGTGCACACAGGCGTTGCACCCGAGTCGGCTACCATGAGGAGCTACGGCTACCTCCTTTCTTCTCATCCAACTAAATTTAACCCACCACCCTGCAAAACACCACATATCCTGTCATTAATTGGTTGAGTCCGTATAGGACAGGAACAAGAATGACACCTGTCCTGCCGACCCTCAGTCAACCGCCAGCTGCTGCTTGCTTGCTTGGAGCTGCAATCTGATCCTTTGGATTGCTAATTTATGTCTTTTTTCACTTCCAATACTTATGATTAAGGTTTAACTACTATTATTTGGTATTGGATTTTCATGATCATTGTACTCACATGGTTTTCTTTGCCGTTGTGGAAGCCATTCTTACTTCCGTCATGCCAAATAAGAGAGATGGTGCCAGACATTGCCTAATTGCTGCTGATCTGATTTGTGTAAATGTGGAATACTGGAACACGGCTGCTTTTAATCTATGGGTAGATGCTTAAGAGCTACACGTTTTCCATTTGATATTCTTATTTGGATCTCTATTCATTGGCCAGTGAAAGAAAAAAACAGAGGAACATCTTCCCATTTGACAAACTTCTTTTAATAATTATAAAATTCAAACAACCTTCTCACATATGGGACTTGTGACCCTATCTAAATGCAGATCCCAAAACAAAAGCGAGCAAATCACTCTCAAATACCAATTCATTTATGAATATAGCATTCTCATTCAGACATTTTTCTTTTCTCTGTTAACATTGCCATTTATTAGATTCATATGTCTTTGCCCAACAATAACTTTTTACTTTTATGGAGGAATGTAACCTGGCCCCAATACATTCTTGTTTAAAACTAGGATGTGTTTATTAATTAATAACTTGCTTCTGGTTAAATAGAACTAGGAGGGCACTAATTAAACAATACTTAAAATTATTGTCCTTAGAATACAGAAAATCGAGGTCTACATCTCTCAAATTTAACTGAAGGCTACTTTTCAATTTTTTTTATTACTAGTTCCATTTATACCCCGCCTTTAACTACAATGGTCATATCGGCGGCCGGTCTCCTATGGAACATATCGAAGCTGTTAACTCGTATTCGTTAGGCTTTAGTCATTACATAACACACACACACACACACACACAAACACACACACACACACACACACACACACACACACACCTTCACAGTCTCATTCATCCTTCCAGACTCTGAGGAAGATGGGGAATTATCTTGGTCGGAGAAGAATCCCCATCCCCACCGCCAGGAATCGAACCCGAGACCCCTAGCACGCCATGCAGGTGCTCTACCAACTGAGCTACGGGGCCAGCCTGAAGGCTAACTTTGTTAGAGCGAGGGAAGTGTAAAACAGCAGCCCAGTGGCGATTGTCAAATGTTTACATAGAAGGTCGTTATAAGTTTGCTTTGAAAGCCGAGAACGAGTAAGTGATTATATTCTGAACTGTGTCACATAGCTTTTAGTTTAAAGCTATTAAATTATCAGACTACTTAGACAAAATAACGATTGTTAGATTTACAATTCTCGTACACCATTTACTGCAATAGAAGATGGGATTTATAAGATGTTATTACAATAAATCGTATCTCACTTCTGGGATTTCAGTTAGGCAGATATATAGATTAGCAAGATCACATAAACCATCTCCTACACAAAATCAACACTGCTCGTTGTAGTATCCGAGCACTGGTGAATGGATTTTCTGTAGATATACTTATATTGGTATACTAATTATATTGTAACTCTATTTGGGAATACAAAGTATTAATATGGAGCAGCTCATTAGAAAGAAAGAAATATTTGTTGCGCAACAGCAGGTTAAACGCATGATTCCTAACACACAGAGCAAGCAATTTAGCAAATATCTTTTAGAAGACCGAAGACATTAAACCTTCCTTGTATGTATATATTCTTAATCTAAAAGTCCATTGTACGCATTTGGTCATCAGCTTTAACAATTTAATGGAAATAATATTCCCATGAGTCCTTATGATAAAGTGAAGCACAAAATTAATGTAATTTTGAATTCTGGTATACGTCATTATTTTTTTTTATTCGTTTGTTTGTGTTAATGTCTTTCTGATATCAGGTTATATGTCGTCCCAATGTTCCAAGGTGTCAGGGGCTGCATCAATGTTTATTACCATTAACGGACCACTAGTTCATATGTGGACACCAGGGGACTATATAAAAGAATGTATAAAAACTCATAATCATGCTAAGGACAGACAAAACAGGAAAGCGAATCTACAAGTGCAGCATTCTCATCGGTTCTCCAGAATCTGAAATTCTTAGGTGAGGCCCACCCCAACATTTTTGGTAGGAGTACGGCCTTGTTTATGGAACTATGTTGACATAAATTATTTTTAATAATATTCTCATTATTTGTTTAGTATGTCACCTGTCATAAATCTACAAAAGCTATCCTCACGCTTCCTATGATTATTTATTTACGTATATTGCCATCCTCATTAATATTGGTATCATTTGTTCTCATGTACGACGTAGTTAGGGCTTCATGTCCTGCATAAACAACGGGAATGCAATGTGAAGGTCATCATATAGCGACTTGCACTAAAATAATTGACTACACTCTGAGGTCTACTGTATTGTCCTACATCCAGTGTAGTAGAAGCTACTTTAAAATTCAGAATACACAAAAAGAATGAACAGAGTTAGAAGAAAAACAACAAAGTGTTAACTAATTTTTGCAAACACATTTAGTAATTGTTGAAGAATATGTGTAGAAATAGATGTGAACTAAATTTATGGGTACGACAATATATGGGTCGAAGAAACCTATGTGATTCAAGACCAAATCTCAAACTAATTCTTTACTAACTGACTTTTATATACGTAGAAATTTTTCGAAATGGATTTGGAGGACATTTAAAAACATCCTTAGCAACTGTGACATTTGAAACAAGCAGCTTCAAATGTTTTCTTCATTTCAAGCGGATAAAATTTCCAACAAAATGTTTAAGTTAAATGTTTAATTTTTTAAACGTTGAAATGTTCAACATAAATGATAAAAAGAAATGGAATAAAAAATGAAATGAATTCGTGAGAAGTACAATTATAGCTTCATGATAGTGGACTTCTTTTCTCACACTGAACTATTTGTGCATCCATTATTGTGCTAATTTACACTACTGCAACTATTTATTTTTCCTAATTGAATACAAAGTCGAGCCTAAACTGAACCTCAGTTACTGCAGTAACAGTATTCCTTAAAAGCTACTACAAATTACAATCTTCTAGCCCTGCATCAAATATTACAAGTAGGGCCATTTATGTACAGCAGTATAAACTGGGTGAGCGGCTGCATCTCCTAGCGGGCAGGAATACAGTTAAAATAACATTTGCTGTATATGTTTATGTACACACGCCTCGGTGGCGTAGATGGCAGCATGTCTGCCTCACGTTCAAGAGGTCCCGAGTTCGGACCTGGGTGAGGGTGAGCTAACTGGTTAAGGTTTTATCCGGGGTTTTCCCTCAGCCTTAAAGACGAATTTTAGATATCTCTAATCTCCATGGATCCTGGAAACATTTGAGCATCATTTCACCCATCTCATTCACCTTCCGATATGGCAAAGTTGGAGGGCGTAAAATTACAATATATATGTTCGTGTGTGTGTTTATGTCGGTATATGAATGTACTAATGTCATACTACTTTCTCAAACTACTCTACTACAGAGGACTATGCTCCCTTTAAGCCAAGTTCAAGTTTAAATATTTACAAATTTAGTTTCATTAAAATTTCGGCGTATATATTTGAGTACAGGTCTAAAATAATAGCTAAATTATAAAAATGTTGTACGCACTGTTGCGGCTTTCTTATTCGCACGATACTACAGCAGACTCAAGAATGGATCTTAGCATTATCAAAGCAGAGGAGCATTGAACATTATTAAAAAAAACTGTCGATGAAAAAAGAACTAGCTCAAAGAAATTATTTGTTTCAAGCAGATGTGCAGTATTTGTGTCATGTAAATAAGTTGTATGTTCGCCGGTTTAATCCCAGATGTGATAGCTAGGAAGCAGATTTTTTTTGGCACTAAAAGTGTGTTAAATAGGCACTCAAAAAGACCCTAAATTGGCCAAATAGGCACTTAAGTAAGCACTAAAACGTTGCTAACTAAACACTTAGAAATACACAAGTTTAGTAAAATGGCTCTTAAAATGTACTATAGCAAGATGACAATCATCGCAACATATTCTGCAACAAATTCACTAAACACAAACGTTTTTGCGCTTCCTTAGGAAAAATAGTTATACATTTATTCCAAATTTCATTAATGGCTCACAGCAAGTTAAAATAACAGATATTGTCTTATAATTAAAATACATATAATTCCACTTCACTAAGTAAGAACCATAATGTGTAGACAGGTGTGAAGTAATTATGTCAAACAACGAAAATATGTGGTTTGGGGGGTGTCTTAAGGGTGAAAATTGAAATATCTGAAGCCTTTGTTACATTTTTTTCAAATTTATACACTTTACATTTGTGGTCGATCAAGAATGGAAAAATACCAAGATTCAGCTTTCTAGTTACAATAGTTCCTCGCGAATTAACAGTTTATGTCTACATTACAGTCATTACTTCAAACTGTCCCACATATTGTAATTTAAAAAACTAATGGTTGGTTTGTAAGTTTCTGCACACAGTTTAACCTACTAATGACCTGCACTAATGTGAAATATTTGCCGTCGCCATATCAACGAAGATAAAATGTAATCCTACGAATATAACAATTTCTATTTTCCTAGGCGTTTTCAGTAAGAGGTAAGCATTATAATCCTTTTGAATACAAATAACAAAATCACAATAAATGTAAATGGATACACTTAATATGCAGTTGCGCTTACAGACATGTTTAGAATTTCATATTGATTAATAGAAAACTCCATCATGTGGAACATTTTGAAGTTAAGAAAATGTAGAAAATATGGAATCTTAGAAATCTGAGGTTAAAATTATCAGCGTCATATTTATTGAGATAAAATTTTGCCTAAAGTTATCCTTATATATCCAGTGGGATTATATAGGAGAACTTCGCATATACAATAACAAAATGTTTGAAGAGCATCTTGCTATATTATGACTTCAAATCTCCATTGTCTTATCATGACCAAGAGATAAATATCTAACGATATATTTTTATTTGAGAAAAGTCGAAAAAAGTTTGCCATCTATGAGGAGAAACGCCAACAAATTCTTCGTAATATTTCTTCGTGGCCATTTGGAAGGCAGAGTTTCCTTGAAGTTGATTCGTCTAGGGCATCAAAATTCGTGTATCTCACGAGGAAAGCCTTAGCCTCGATATTGTACTTTTAATTAGACAAATATCCGTCTCAATAAATTTGTGCTAAAATTTGTGCTGTATGGTTATTGAAAATATTTTCTTTAATTCTGAGTGAAATCATTAGCTTATAGTTAACTATGCAGTAACAACATTATCTGTTAGAATTAGATTCAGGATAGCGAGTACAAATAGAGTACACTGCAGAACATCCGAAAGTCGTTTATAGTAAACAAACCGTACAAATGATTACAAAAGTGAAACAATTAAATGACAGTACATAAAAAATAAAGGTATTCTGCTTAAACACAAGGAAGTTGTGAAACAATCGTTTACATATAGCGGCGTTTACATTCAGTTAATTCCGAGTACTAAGCCACGTTGTCCTTTTCCCATTAAGTATGTATACTTGACAAAAGAATTCAGATGGATCAAAGACTGTTGTTAATTTTCTACTTTACAAAATAAACACGCTGGATGGAATTACGAACAGCTGATGCTTTGAATTCGACGGAGAGCGACGCACCGTTCTCAGCTGTGTCATTCGTAATCTATTCTTACAATACAACCCTTTTGAAAATATAAATAAATAATGAGAACTCTCAAACCGTTATATTGGACGATAATGAAATGATGCTCAAATGAGTGCAGGCTTGATAGAGCTTAGAGCGCTGCCATCCTTATTACCGTTACAAAATACGGAACTCAAAATCTTTTTAAGGTTTCCGTGTTTAGTTAGGTTACCTGGGATTGAACTATTTCGGAATTTACAACGGATATCCTCACGTCGTGGGCGTTCACTGCTTTTATAACAAGTCGTGATGAACAGCGGGTAAGGCAGCGATTTGTTGGTCTAGCCCAGTAATTTTGTCCATGAGATTGCGCAATGTAACAAGTTCTTACTTTGTCACTAAGAATCACTCAACATGGCAAAAAAATTGTTACGGCTATTAATTTATATTACTTTATCTGTCATTATAGTCAATTATTTAATAATAATTCATTATTTTGAAAATTTCAATAACAATTTGACCATTCAGTTAAAATACCTGTACATTTATAACTTCCTACATGTTGGAAATGCTGTTATGTATTAATACTGAGCACTTAATAGTAATAACAACACATTTAAATATATATTAACTGTCCACTGGACTGGTAGGAGATCAGTATTTACCTAAATTAACACTTTAACTGTTTATTTTCAGGTTATGGTCGGGATTATTTGTTACTACTATTACATTGATTACATTTAAATTTGTTAATTTTGTGTTAAGTTCGCTTTAGTTCAAAATAGAATTAAAATGTTTAGTGTCAGGTCAAGATATATTTGAAAGGTTACTGTAAATTGTTTTAATTTTCGGTATTAATATTTATCTTATCACTAATATTTTGAATTTTTATTCTTCATTTAATCAGTATTTTGATTGTTTTATAGAGTTCATATTGTTTGGTTATTTGTTATCCGAATGTAAAATCTTATAATGTCGGAATATTAACTCAAGTAGGAGATGTAGCAATTGCGTGAATATTTGAATATAAAATTATATTTATTATTTAGATTGTATAATAAAACTTTAATTTCATTATCAGCTGTAACAGCAGGGATAGTGCTGACGTAGTATACTCATTGGACTTTTTCTACTCTTGTGCAAACACTTATTTCTCTAATCAAAGCTTCGCGGGTGATCAGCCGTGTCAGGTTCCTGAAGCAGGCAATGGCCGAAAGCTTGACGTTTATTAATTTGACACGGCTGATGACCCGCGAAGCTTTGATTAATAATGCTCGCCGTGAAAGCTTTAAGTCCTAATAATTTCTCTATCTACTTTAAGATGAATATTACCTTATTGTAGCTATAAGGGAAAACTGTATACTTTAAGTGATGGTCAAATGTATTTAACTTGTTGTCTAGGTGACGTCTTTGAAATTATGTTCTAATTGTAAATTTTTTTTGCTACTCTAACTGAGCTTGTCTCAGCATTCTAAGATCCTGATTGCCCCTTTCCATACAATAAACATACGGGTCTTACTTGAAAATAACTTTTAATTTAGGGAACATCAAAACGTATAGGTATTGCCACTGAGGGCTCTGCATTGAATATTTGGACAATAACACTATACTTTGGACATTCAAGTACGTAATAACGACTTTCCATTTTAGAAAATATAACAATTGTGGAGTATAATCAAGAGTAAATCTGAAACGGTTGTCCTTAGAAAATAAAGCGTAAAATGTAAAGCGTAAAATGTATCAGAGATAAATTGTAAGTTGTAACAAGATCTACATTCTATGTGTAGCACGATTTTGTTTATCTCTTACAATTTACAGTTATGGAAAGTGTTTCAGAATGAAAAGAAATTTGGACGATATTCCCAGCAGATAAACAAATGTGTTTCATTTGTCATGAAGATGTTTTAAAATATATATTAATTAAAATCATTAGTTCCAATTTTTGATATAACCATTAAAAGGGGAGTTTGTTATTGGCAGACTTGCTTGAAACTCTTGCTTGTCGTCCTTGAAACAAAACTTATATACAACTTTGGTATTTGACCTACTTTCGCGTATTGAGTTTCGTTGAGAGGATTTTCTCCATATTCAGGTTTTCAAAAGCAATATATTTTCAATGGATTTTCGACATTGAATTTTTGGCTACAATCAAACTCAGCAGAAAGTACTATTTTAACGCTGAAATAAAGTCGAACGGAAAAGCGGTACAAACTTGCAGTTTAAATATTCCGCGTGTTACTTGACTGACTGCGATCATAGCGTCACGCCGTTTCGTAAAACAGCAGGTACACCTGGAACATTGCAGATGGCGCAAATGTTCTAATTGCAAGTTGTATAGTATTGAAACTTAGTTATTTAGCACAATTTGCAACATATTAGGACAGTAATGTTTTATTTCGCTGCAAAGTAGTTGGGAATGTTAACTATAATATTTCAGAAGTACATTCCCCAAAATATTTTATATAGGCGGAAAAGATGCATTGTGCTTCAGAGCTAAAGTCTATAGAGAGATGTTTAAGTAAAACTAGTTAGATCTTCTTTCTTGCATATTTTAATTCTCATCCTACGAGCTATTCTTGTTGTTGGCCTTTAATAGTTTCTTTAATAACTCTAGTACGCTTTAAGTACATTGAGCCACGGTTATAAAAATCAAAAGCATTAATTATTCCGTGTCTCTCCAAATGATGTGGCTATTTTCCGCATTTTATAGATAAGTTCTGTAGAATATATTTGGGAATTAACATTCGCAGCATTAGAACCATTATTCTTTTACTTTTATTTAAATTAATAATTGGAAACATCTGTAGTACCGTACACTTACATAAATCTTGAGGCAAGTATATCAATTTTGTTCGATTTAGTATGTATGCCTGTCTTTATCACTTGTTTCGCACTCAAAGTTATTGAAGCTGGAACCTGCCCCCAACAACGTGGACTTCAATACCAGATATTGTTTGATCTGTTATTTTACACGATGAACCATTAAAAATAAAAGCAAAAGGCAAACCTTCAATTAGGGTTACTATAATTGACAACAATGCCTCTACAAGACCTACGTAATAACAGGTGGGGAGATGAAAGTCACTTCAAAATAAGAAATCAATCTTTTTAAATCTAATTATATCTCCTGTCGTATATTTACTGTCTGCTACCAAATGTGGGTTTCGTAAAGTTCTAACCACTACCCAAGGTAGTGGTGAGGTCAGACTCCCAGTTAACATCTAACCTGAGATCACATTACTCTCCAATTCTGGGATTGTCTCCATCTACAGTTCAGTATTATATTGTACTAAACATATACCACGTAACTAGCTATACAACATACAGTTTATAATCTAGGTTAAAATCTTTTACACTGTCACAAACACTCTTATCGTATCATTAAAGTCCTGAATGATAACAAAGCAGCTGAGAAAGTCTTAAAAACAATGTTTCCTATAGATACAATGGCAGGGTAGGTGGCAGAGGAATGTTGTCGCGAAGAACGCTAAAGAAAACTTAGGTTATGTCAAAGTGGATTAGCTGCCGGAATGTAGTGAAGGAAAAAAATTCTAACCTAATATATGAAATAGTTTTCATTCTTCCGTTCAGATGTTTCCTGTATATTAATATACCAATTAGTATATCGATACTATAGTCGTTTCATCCCACTATTCCCGACAGCGTTTATCCAAGATTTGAATGTTATTAATGTTCTCCCCTTTCTTGAGTCAACAAGCACCTTACCTTACTCAGAGGATTGTTCTCTCTGATATCTCTCTGATTTACGATTCCGGTTTTCAGTATTTAGATAAATAAATAAATAAATAATGAAATGATGCTCAATTGAGTCCAGGCTCCAAATAGTTTAGAGCGCTGCCATCTTTATTACCGTTACAAAATACAGAACTCAAGTACTTATTAATTTTACCGTGTTTATTTCCGTCACCTTCCAAATTTTTCCGAAAGGCAAACCAAGAATTTTGTATTCTACTTGCGAATATGCAGTACATACGCGTATAATATTCAATAGCTGTCAGGTATATCGATAAGCTGGACTGTATTATTAACATAAACACCCATTTTTTATTCGAAATTTTATTTTTCAGACAGTGGCAATCTTCTATATGTACAGTAGTTTTAATATTTTGTGAATAAGGGGCATTATGTATTTGTAACTTGTCCTGAGGAACTGTATAACATTAAATAAAATGTACACTTTTCTATAGTCTATACATTATGATTTTCAATTTGAATTTAAGGTGACATTTTGTAGTAAGTTATGTAAACATCTGAAAAATAATTCTCTTGCAAATTTATTTTCCTGTGGAGCACTGACATTCCCAGACGGTGTGTCTGAGTTGGAGTGGTCTCCTGATGACATTATAAGATGACTTGTCTTTGCTGTCATTAATGCACAGCCAGGCTGTACGTCAATAAGTAATAAATAAATGTGATAAATGCGTAAATAGGCGATTTTGTAAGTTACAACAACTCAAATACATTTAAGTCTACTCTCATCTTAACGTTATAGTTTCAAAATCTCATGTGTGCCATCATATAACTTTCTCAATTCTTGTAAGAATTTGTATATGACATTGTTAATAAATTAGTGATGTTAAAGACAAATGAATTGACTTCCAAACCAAAGGAACTACAAAACTTGCAATGTTCTCATTGGGTTGATAACCTCGGAATCTGGACATCATTACTACAGAAGGAACAGAAACTACAAATATTTAGGAGTTATCTTAGATACAGAGCAAACACGAAAAAATCATGTAAAACAATTGCAAAACATGTACAACAAGGACTAACAATGCTCGATAGAATGGCAGACAGCAAATAGGGCAACTCAAAAAGAACATTAGATATAGCATATAAATTGTATATATAACTAGCTGACCAGGCGATGCTCGCAGCGCCTATAAAAGTTGTCTGAACATATCTAACCAAATAGAACAAATTCCGATTAGTTGTTTATTTATTCTGCAATTGGCGGTTAAGTTTACATACAACAAAGTTACAACTAATTTAATAAACACAATTCTTAATGAAAAACAATATGTTTTGTCTTTTACTGTGCTGTGTAAATATACAAAGATGAAGGATTTCGGATGCTATTGGCTTACTTATTCCATTCTCTTTGCATGGTCGAAACTTAAAAACGAATAACTACTTCCCATTTGGGAAAAGTATAAGTAATGGAAAACTCAAACCGGTAACAAGGGACCTTTTAGAAATGGATTACTGATAAAAGAATTAACAAAAGTTCTCGTTTTCTTGTTAATTATAGCAGTTAATCGGGATTTTTTATGCTTTATATATTACTATTGTAACTATTTCTTATGCTTTTCCAGTTATATAAACCTTTTTAAAAGCAATAGTACTTTAGATGCTATATGCAGAAATACAATGTATAAACGTTTCAATGTTCATAAAAAGATCTGAAAAAGTATGTATTTTAACACGCTTTTGATAGGTCAACATTCTTTGAAAATTTTTCTGTCCTAACAATAACATTTGAAGAGAGAAATATTTGAATATTTGTTAGCCGTACTTTTGGAAGCACGTTGGATATAAGTAATAAAGTGACCTTTCCTTTTTGATTTCTACTGAAAGACAGACTGTCCAGGGAAAAACACACACATACCCACTACATCGATCAAATAACTTCGAAACATGTATTTTAAGTGAAATATGGTATCCAATTTTTGGGCGGAATACAATACCACTAGTGCCTACTATGTTTGTGATAGAGAAAGTAAAACTGAACACAGTCATGCAGTGTCATGAACAATATCTTAATTTCTTCCCTAGTTATTTGCAATCCACTTAAATGACTTGAAAATGTTGCAGCGCGGCATTACCGTCAGTTGCGAGTTTGTTCTTAGCCTTACAATGAAAATCTGAAACGTTCACCTAATACAACTGCATTGTGATTATTTAAGACATCTGTAAAGTCTAAAATTGTTTCTCTCTCCCTCTCTTTAACATAACGGGTGACATTGGAAAGTTGGGATAATTTTGCTGCACCCAAAGTTTTTTCCAGCATTAAATTAATAGTTATTTATGGGGTTTGAGAGATAAGTAGAGGCTTATTAGTGAGTAAGCACTTCAACGCCTGAGGAATGCCCATCAAACCTCGCTAGTCCAATACGCAATTTTATCCATTACCAATTAAAGATGGACTTGAATTTGTAAGCCTTTTTTATCTTTATCGCATCTACTGAAGGAAATTACTAATTTCTTTTAGACCTAATGCATGATGACAACGATGGACGTGCGTAATTTCTTTAACCTTCTATTTATGGTCATGAAACAGTAATCGAAAGAAAAATTCTGCAAGAACGACGAATATTACTCAAAACTGATTCTAGGGTGTGCTACTTCACTATTCGTTAACGCAAAGGTATCATCGTATTAATTTTGGTATTTGAGTATATAAACGTTGTGTATGTTTTACTTACTTATTTACCTATTTCTTCATTAATCTACTTGTTATCTCTCAAGATAGAAATAACTGGAAGACACTCAAAAGTCTTTGTTACGATCCCCAAATTATACACAGCTCTTTGATATTTTTTAATCTTTGCCTTCGCAATATTCAATTGTATCTACTCCCATTGCTATGTTGGCAATGAGACAAAGCCTTTAGCTCGTAGCATTTGCAGTGTTCCCAACAAAACCTATTTTTGGTCCTTCTTTCACTTTACTTCTTCTTCTTGGTCTACTTTTTCTCCTAATTCGACTTTTCGACATACATATTTAAGCACAAATTAAGAGTATCAGGATAACTTTTAGGGAGTAATGAAACATAAAAAGCAATATTCAGAAGCGGAAATCTGAAAGAATATCGAATAGTACTCAAAACTAATTCTAGAGGGCGCTACTTCGCTATTCATAAACGAAACAAGATCAAAGCGGCGAAATTTTGGATTTACTTGATATTCGAAATTATCGTTTCGCTTTATTTTTATGTTATGCAACATTTTATATTTATTTATTATTTATCTGTTGTTTTTTGTTTATCGTCGTGATTCTGTGATCAAAAGAAACAATCTGGAAGGGCAGGCAGTAGTACTCAAAGCTAATTCCAGAGGGCGCTACCTCTGCATTCGTACACAAAACAATATTATCGCCGTAAATTTTGATATTTAATTGATATTTCATTTTTTTGTTGCTGTTCGTTGTTCACGCTATACAACACTTTACTTCTTTCTATTTATTTGTTATCTCCCGAAAAGCAAATAAACGAAACACAATCAGACCTCTTTGTGCGAGCACAAAATGGTTCCAACCTCTTTGTTTTCTTTACTCTTTCCTTTCGCGACCTTCAACTGTTTATTTACATAATGCAATGCCGTCAAAAAGACGAAGTGTTAAGCTCATAGAAATCGCAGTGCAACAAACCAAACGACTCTTTGATATTATTTTCATTATACTTCTTCTTTTTCCTGCCTACACTCTTTTAACATTCATGTTTACAAAAAGTGTGGTGATAATTTTAAGCAGTAGTGAAGAACATGAAATATTAATCATGAGCACATATCTGGAAGAATTACACATATTTCTTCAAATTTTCTAAAAGACAACACTTCCTCATTTGGACATGAATCCAAATCACAACAGTAAACTCTGATATTTGAGACTCGAAATTTTCGTTACTGTTCATTTTTATACTATTATTTATTTATACAAATATATATTTGTACAATACATACTTTTGTAGAGCAATTTATATATTTACTGACTAATTTATTTACTTATTTATTTATTTACATATCACTAATGTTTTGATCAAGGTATTTAAGGTGAGCTGGCCCAATTATTCTATACCTATAGAGATTATCCGCTAGGAGAAGAAGCAACCGAACTGGAATAGCTGTCCAGAGATAGCGCCACAGGTAATATGTTATACTGAGATGGAGTATGTGTATTTATTTACCAAGTCTCACTAGCCGTTTATAGGCTAAGGTTCTACACAAACATGAAAACCAGGGTCTACCTGATAAATTCAATAAGTTAAATAATAAAATTTAAATGGTGAAGTCTCCGACTGTAGTATTTACAATAGTAATTCGCCACAAAACGTGTATGTCAAATACGGCATGTTGATAAATTCTCAAAAGGGTAGAGCCAATGGACGATGACCACGCTGACCTCGTGGAACAGGTGGTGGAGGACTTCCTAGAAGCTCCGCCCCCTGACCACGAGGAGTTCCACATTCCCATCGTTACCCCTAGAGAGTTAGCGACCACGCTTAACTCTCTAAGAACCAACAAAGCACCTGGGCAGGACCGTGTGACAGCGGAAATGCTCAAGCACCTTCCACGAAGAGCCGTGATTCACTTAACCCGGATTTATAACGCGTGCCTATACATGCGCCACTTTCCAGCTATCTGGAAGGAGGCGCGCGTGGTGTGCGTTTTAAAGCCGGGGAAAAATCCGGTTTTTCCTTCCAGTTACCGATCAATCAGCCTTCTCCCAGTTTTATCGAAGGTATTCGAAAAACTGCTCCTCTCCCGGCTCCTTCCTCATCTGGAGGAAAGGGGCCTAATCCCGGAACACCAGTTTGGCTTCCGTTCTGGCCACTCCACGACCGAGCAGCTACTGCGGGTTGCCGAGAAGGCCTCCCTGGGTTTCCAGGAAAGGTCTAAAACGGTAGCAGTGCTGCTCGACGTGGAGAAGGCATTCGCCACTACCTGGCATGAAGGACTCATTTACAAACTCCTGGAGCATGAAATTCCCCGTCCATACATTTCCTTGGTGGCCGGTTTCCTCGGAAACCGAAGCTTCCGAGTAAAGATGGAGGGGAAGCTGTCCACCGAGCGGCCCATTGGCGCTGGAGTACCGGAAGGCAGCGTGCTGTCGCCGGCGCTCTTCGCAGCTTACATGGCCGACATCCCAACTCATCACAACACCCAAACCTGTCAGTATGCGGACGATCTCATGATCTTCGCAGTCAATAGGAATACACGGTACAGCTTCCGGCAAATCCAAACCCAGCTCCGGGCCATTGGCGAATGGAGCGCAAAATGGCGAATGGCAATTAACCCGGAGAAGAGCTCTGCTATTCTCCTGGCGAAAACCATAGCCAACCGGTTGCAGCAGAACTTCGTTTTACGGCGCCGTCGAATCCCTTGGGTGCAAACGGCGAAGTATCTCGGGGTGACGCTGGACCGCAAGTTAACTTACGTTCCGCACGTCAAGGGCAAGGTCCAGCTGGGGCACGTCGCACTCCGGAGCCTATACCCTATCTTCAGATCAACCATGCCGATCCGTCTCAAACTCCAACTGTATCGGGCGATCATTCCGCCTATGATTCTGTACGGCTGTGAGATCTGGGGAACAGTGGCTAATACCACTTTCGTCAGACTCCAGACGCTGCAGAACAAGGCACTACGCATCATCTACGATACAGGCTGGAGATTCCCGGCTCATATCCTACATGAGCACTCCCAGATCCCGTACATTGTCGATGTCATTCGCGAGAGGGCACGATCAATGTACGAGAAAATCCAAATTCACCCCAACCCTTTGGTGAACTCCCTGGGAAGGTATGACCCGAGAGATCAAAGGCGCTTGCCGTCCTTCAGACTGCCGAGAGACGTCCTGGGACCCCTTGGGTAACCCAAGGAAAACCCCAGATGTCTCTGGGAACAACTTCTACGCCAAAGGACAAGCGCTACACAATCCGTATCCAAAACGGGGCAAAAAACTAATTCGTGTCTCCCAAAAAGGGAGAACGATTAAGTACAGCTGCCCACGACAAAGAGGGGCAACCCATTCCAAACCTCTCCAAAATTTCAAACAGTAAACAAAATCAAACACCCCAGCAGAACATGGATCTACTAGTTCATTTCGCAGGTTAAGCCGCAAAGCGGCTAGGTACTGCGGCATATGACACCCGGACGGGGAAAGCCCCGCCCGACTAGGACTACCTCTGGACCTCTGGAATTCTCAAAACCTTTCTTTATTTTTTGGACTATATTATTTTTCTATTTATCTCTAATGTTGTGATAAATGTATTTGATGTTTAATACAAAATCAGAATGTACAACTGTAATATTCTAGAAATACTCTCAGATTCATTCAAAGACAAATCTTGTTAAAAAACACAATATCTGGCAACATTATTTCATTAACGATTTTGACGTTTCCTGTTCTTTAATTCAATATCTAATCCATTTATATCTTAACAAAGCTAATTTACCCTTGTAAATTTGTAGGGAAACTACTACAATTTAAAATGAGCTGGCCTGATGTTTAACCACGTTCTTGTATCTACAATAGAATGATTAATGAAACACTTTTGTATACGTTATTTTCCTTTAAAATTGGAGCGAATGGAAAAATGAGCCTTACTATAAGGGCGGAGTGACAGAGGAACACGTTTGATGCCTGCATTCGTCGATACTTACAGTGATTGTCCGTCAGGAGAGGCAGCAACCAAACTGAAATCGCTGTTCAGAGATAGCGCCACTGGTGGTATCTTATACTGAGACGCATTATGTGTATTTATTTACCAAGTTTTACAACATATTATAAGTATGTACTTCAGATTACGCTTAGACTTAATTGTTCTTTGCTATTAATATAAGAGATTCCTTCCGGGCTTTGGAGCTGTGGTCTGATGGAGTTAAGCTGTCCATACGTTTCGCCCATCCCTGCGGTGGACATCATCAGTGGTGTGGTCTTAATCTTCTAGGTGAAGGTTCAGGCACAACTGAGGCGCTCGCTAGAGGTGTCGGCCGTGAAAGCTTCCGAACACTCATGTTCTTTGCTACTTTAAGACAAAGGGCAGCTTCAGTGAATAGAGCGTTAACTTGACAAAAATATATATTGCAGTGTAAGAAAGCAAGTCTTTTAAACTGTGTTTATTTTGATCGTTTTTTAATAGAGGAAACATTGAAAATTTATATGCAACTGTTGTTTTGTAGGAATTTGTGCCTATTTCAATGAATATACCTGGATATGTGTACTCCTTAGAAACTTCATATTTGTAATAAAGCTCTAACGCAATTGCTGTTTGAAAGAAGACTTTATAAGCAATACTAATGTACCTCAAGTTTGAGAAGAAATTGTTGGAAATGTTTTACTGTATTTGCTGATATTTCAGTTTATTTTAGTGGAACACATAACGTACACTTAACTACTGACGTACTTTCAAATTCTTCTCGAGAATCGCTTTTCTCTTTAACTTGCAGTGCGGCTGGCTCCCTCAAAAAATTATAATGTGTGTGAAGGTGGTTTTAAAATATATTTCGTTATCTAACTTTTAGTTCCGTCATGTTTACTAAAAGAAATGACCATTCTTCCATATATGTTGCGTTATTTACTACGGATTTTTTTCTAAATTTATTTCCAGTATTTCGTTGCAAGAGACTTCAAATTCGAGCTTTTTTCTTTGAATCATTTGCTTTAGGTTAATTTGCTATTAGTCACAAAGTGCTGCGATGAACATCTCAGACAAATGTACAGCGTTATAGCACATATACTTAAATATTTAACACCAGATACGCACTACTTGCAGGCAATATGCAAATCAAGGAAGGGATAATTATGCAAATTTGAAGACTCCCAGTTTCATATGTATAAATACAATTCGGTACTTTCATTATTTAAGTTTCACTTGACTTTTCTCAGTACGCTTCAACGTTTCGTTCAAATAGATTTCCAATTGATAGCATCCTATGTCTGTTGTTCAGTACAAATACATTTAAATAGCTTTTGATTAGGCATCTGACGTAAATTGGTAATTATTTGTTCTCAAAACAGCTACGTTCATCTTACAGAGCCTCAAAGGCGATATTCAGTAATTCAGATACTTAGTACAAAAGAAAGCGATTTTGAGTGCGGCTACCTGGTAATAGAAATATTAAAGTATTTGAAATTGCGTATTTTTCCTTTCAGATTATTAGGCAGAGCGTTAAATTGTTCGTTTCATAATACAGAATTGTTTGGAAACAAAGTTTTGGCTAAGATGATGGAAGTTAACTCTTTGTCTACGGTTTATTTTACGAATTCCATTAGTTGTTAAAACTGAAGCCCGAATGCGTACAACGGATTTTCAGATTGACAATATATACATTCAAGGAAAGGTTAAAGTCTTCAGTCCTCTGTGCCCGCAGTGTGAGACAAATATTATACCTTTAACCTACTTTTGCATAAGAAATATTCATTTACTTCCCGAGCAGAATGTTTCAGGCGATTGTTTCCAAGGCCCGAATTCGGGAGCCACAGGTTCGCTTCCCTTTGCCAACCTACCTTAACCATAGGTTTTATCGGGAGATTTCCCAGATCAGCAGCAGAATGCCGGGTGGGTTAAACACATCTCCTAAGTTTCCTGTGCCTCCATTTCTCACCATTATCATGTTACGTCATCTCTCCTGGAGGACGGCGGTTTTCTTGGCGTTGCATGGCAGGATGATATGCTCTGAGAAACTTCCTGCTATTGTAGGACGTTTACCAGTCTCCGAACTTAGTCTTGTGGTAGGGTTGTATCCGAGTTACAGAAGGCTGGGATATGCTTTTTCCTGGCGTACCTAGGAGCTTCCATGTAGTAGACTGAACTAAATGTGCCCTCTGAACTGCCCTGTCTCCTTGGCACGGCTGCCCTCTGTCTCCTCTCACCTCATCCTTCCTCCCGAAGTTTCCCCCTATTTGGAGTATAGGTAAAAGAGACCGCATTTGGATCTCCGTGTCGATTTCCCTCCATAAAGTAGCCTAGTCGAGTCCCTACTGAGTTGCCCATATTCCAAACTAGAGTTACAATATCTGTAGTATACTAATATAAGTGTATATGTAAAACTGTCATTCACCAGTGTTCGGATAGGACACCGGACAAAGCTGATTTTGTGTAAGACACAGTTTATATCAGTTGCCAATCTTTATATCCTTCTAATTGAAAGCCCAGAAGTATTGCTTAGCCAATTTCTTTTAATAACATTATTAACCCAACTTTCTGTCGAACTGCGTGAAGTATGATGAGCTGTAAGTTTAACAACCTTTTTTTGTCTAAGTTCACAGATAATTTATTATTTTAAGCACAAACCATATGACACACAATTCAAAACATAACTGTATTTAATTACACACGCATTACAATTTTTACTGTTTACTAGGACAGCAGATAAAATTGTACCTGTGATAAGCTTTATAAAAAGTGAGATGTCATTCATATAGTTCAGAAATAGTAAAAGCTCTGACGCTGAACCTTGCGGTACTCCATCAACTATTATTTTAAGATTTGAGGCCATAGAGATATCAGAGTTAACTTCAACATTCTCTTTTCTTTCATTTAGATGAGGCACAAACCAGGTAATTAATTTAAGCTCCACACTTAGAAGGAAATTGTTGCACGATGAGCCAGAAAATATTTTTTTGTATATGTTGATCTCAAATCCTTAATTTCTCGTAGCCCCAGCTATTCCTAACAACAGACTAATAAGAATAACACTAAGGCACATGGGTCGAGGACAGACTTCCTTAACCTCTCCCCAACTCAGTCCAAGTTCTGGAAAGTTACATATTGTATGAATAGCCTTTCATGGTCTTCTATCTTAGTACGTAAGAAGAGAAAGTATTGCATTCCAACCAAAAATTGGATATCAGCATATCGCTAAGGGTAGCACAGTTAGATTGGTAATGGCCCGCTCATCTCAAGCACACGCGTTCAAATCTGGTAAAGGTTGATAGTTTGTAAGTGATAGCGTAATATCAGTAGATTTACTGTTTATAAACTAACTGATGCATATCCAGAGAGAGAAACAAGGAATAGCGGCTGCCTAGTTGAGCAATAAATTAAGAATTCTAAAAGATAATAAGTAACATACCTATGGAGAATGGCCAATTCCATCAAATAAATTAACAAAAATTGTGCGGATTAACCTAGATCCACACAATTTGTATAGTAGGATTTTATCTCTCAGTTACGCGAAACTGTTTAAAAATGTGTAGGACATTCGCAGAATATTTAAGGAATACATTTGTCATGATATCTTAAACACATGGTAGTTTGATATTTAACGATCCTTTGTTTTTGAGTAATGCTGTTTGCAGAGAGAGAGAGGGAGAGCGAGAGGGAGAGAGAGACAGACAGACAGATAGAGAGACAGGGACAGAGAGAGAACTTTTTAAACTGTTTTAATTCTGGAAGTCTCAAATCGTTGTCTTACGTTGGAATATGAATAGCTAATTCCTAGCTAACGGGCGCAATGTCTCCAGTGCTTCTTTTTATATACCTAAGTAATGTGGGAGAAAAAAGAAACTGTGATTAGCAAATAAAGGCAACGGGTTCTCTGATATAAACAATAAACTAGCTCTTATAACTACCTATATATGTGTCGACAGATCACTTGTATTTTGGATTCTGGCAAACTATGTCTATTTTATGTCTCGTATTCCAGTTATAACATGTAAGTTTACAGAGGTACGTTCACAGCCCATTCCGTTGTAGATATAATTTGTAAATAGTCTTACTGTTCTCTCGGAAAACGTATCTCACGTAAGCAAAAGCACCTTGATTTACATTCACCTCTGAGTTTTTCCATTCTCACACACATTATTTTTGTATAATGAGGAATTACTGTATGGCATAAAAAGATATAAATAGCAGGAAATACAACATCGTAAAAGAATAAGGCAAACGTTGCCCAGTCTCTTGTGTATTTATTATCAATTTTATACGTTTAATATTTCAGGTATGCTGTCACTCTGGTTCCGAAACACTATTACTAGGTGTAGTTAATAAACATTTAAGTTTTCACTGTGTGAGATTACATTTTACAACAATTGGGTAAAATCTGTAAATGTATGTATCCAGATTAGAGTGATATTTTTGTTATGTTTATTTCCGATACAAATACCAACAAAATATTAATATATACAGATGAACGCTGAAGTGAATACAAGTTACCATCCTTTACATACTTACTTTTTTTCAAGTGGAGGATAAATCAATTTATGGACTGGCCCCGACAGAGCTGGGATGGCACAGCCGGAAGTGTGCGATTCACCCGAAGGTAAAGTCTGTATACTCAACGAAAGTGCACGGCGGCCGCTTTCTTTGAGGAACCCTCATAATCGTTTTACAACATGGACCCTCCTCCTGACTGTCCTGTCTTACAAGGTTGCAACATTTTAACATCACCATCTTGCACCTAATGAAACAGAACAACGGGAAGTTGGAACTTTGGCAACTGAGACTCCACGCGGAGTAGACATGCAACTGTCGTTTTCAAAATCGGGGTTGCTATTGGTCCCCAACGTCAGTGTTCCATTTCCGAAGTGTGGAGATAGATTTATGACGGTCATTAGTGGGCGGAATGGTCAGGTTCTTTAAAGTTCCTTTGAGTGGAAACTGCATAAACGTTAAAAAAAGACTTTACTACCTACTAAAAAACCTCCACCGGTGAGCAGTCTGCAGAGGAATTGTAGCAGTATCGCTATATACACCTGCGGGTTCATGGAAAAGTTGTGCAGGTTGGCCGCATGGACTAACCGAGGTGAGACTAGTTACCAGGGCATAAGCAAAGCCAAAGCCCTGAATATACCCTCGCGGATTCGGGGTGTAGTGTCGTTTCCAATAGGAAACACTGTCTTAACCTAGAAGTTCCGTCCCCAATGCTAGAGGAGATAGTCATGTGTGAGTTATACTGCTTTATTGGCCTTGGCTTTTAATTCTTAACTAATGGTCTGTCCACTCTTTAGCGGGTAGAAAATGTAATTAATGCTAGTGGTGGGTGCTAAAAAGCGTTACTCATGCATTATCTCTACAACTAAAATTGGAGTTCAAGGTAAAATGGCAGTTCCTCTCTTCGCAACTGATTGCGATGGTCAATGGTTCCTAGTTGTAGGGCAGTTAGATCTGAGCATAAGCTGTGTCTGGTTTGAGGTTAATTCTAAGTTGAATGGTAGATCATAACTTTTACTTCTAGTGACAATGTCGTGTCAGTGTAGGGGGCAGTGGGATGCCTCCCCACCAGAGCCACCTTGCCTAAGAACAAGGATTTTGTGGACTGTCAAATGTCAGGTTGTGGTATATAGTCACGGGTAATCTTACTACTTCTATGATAGTCTTATCAGTGTGTTTAGATACCCTTGGATGTCTACTTCTCGGCCTCAATGCTCATTGGTAAGTGCATATCACAGCAATCTACGTTAAATACAAAATACCATGATAGTCATAATCATTTGTTAATCGAAGCATGTTTTACCTTAAGCAAAGGACGTTAACCTGTATTCACTTCAGCGTTCTTAAATTCTCAAACCAAAATTTTTGTACGTTCTGTATTGTGTTTGTATACATTCTAGGTACCCATATGTTTTACATAAGAAATCACTGTGTAATTCTACACCACATGGAGGGAAATATCTGCATATCTTTTAAAACTTTGTACATAATTGCAGTTCATGTTGTCCACTACACAGGTAACGCCATCTCTGGAGAGGACAATGGACAATTGGGGCTTCCATGGCTTCTGCGTCAATTAACACTTCCTTGCTGAAAACTGCTGAAACTAAAATTGTCTCGTGTGTAATATATCTTTATAATAGTAAGTAAAGGTGTTACAATCACACAGCATTATTAACTCATTCTTTCACGACCACTTGTCTCACGCATTCCAAGTATAACATGTACGTTTACAGAGGTACTTTCGCAGCGTATTCCGTTGTAGATATAATTTGTATATAGTCTGATTGTTCGAAATGCTGGCCAACTCATGCCGTGTTCCAAGCATCATGCTTATCCTATGAAACTCTCAGAAAAACAGGAAAGAGAGCAAAAAGTTTTTCATGTATAGCGATCCTGATAATTGAAAATAAAAGCCAGTAGGTGGTGGCTTGCGCCAACATGATACTGTAGTTCTACATTGATGATACTATTAAAGAATTTTAAGATATAAATTTCACAGGAAAGCTCGTTTTTAGACGGTAGTTTCGGAACGCAGAAGACTATTTCCGCCTGAATGCCGAGAATGTGATGTCGTAGCCAAATTTAACAGTAGGTGTATCAGTGGGGGAAGTTTGAGGGGAAAAGATGTTTCATAAGCAAGTTGCGGTACCATAAGCAACACCATCAAGTAGTCATTGGGTAATGTAAGATATGGCTCCGGTTGGTATAATATAAGGAGACGGGCTTGTAAAATAGACATCAACTTACTCTACCAAGGTTATTGATAAATTGATTAATACATCTTCATTCAGATTTAAGTGCATGATGCGGAGTACCAGGGCAAGGAAGTCGGCCATCCGGAACGCATCATGGGGCACAACAAAGCCGAAGCACCGCATGACTGGTGTGACCCCCGAAAGTTAGGTCCTTGTCCTGCTTTACTCCCAAGTAAGTAGTGAGCTTGTCCAATCTATCCTTCGACCAGAATAAGTAAAGGAGTGTAGGTTGGCAGGAAAGCGGTGCTTGGTAAAAGGTATGGTTTGGCTTTTTTTCCCGGATTGATGGACAATCGTCAACGCCAGCACCAATATTGGATGAGGCTCAGGTGTCTCTGAACTAGGTTGAAGGCTTAGCGTGGGTGTCTATCTGTGTAATAGAACAGCACGTCATCAGCATACTGAGCTATATTGACGCGAACAGTTTTGGGAATTAACATTCGCAGAATTAGAACCATTATGCGCGTACTTGTATTTAAATTCATAATTGGAAACTTCTGTTCATATATAGCACCATGCGCTCATATAAATTTTGAGGAAAGTATATCAATTTTGTTCGTTTTAGTTTGTATGTACGTCTTTATTACTTGTTTCGCACTCAAAATTATTGAAACTGGAAGCTCTTCCGAAGAACGTTGTCTTCAGGGCCAAATATTGATTGATCTGTTATTTTCCGCAATGGCCCATTAAAACTAAATGCAAGAGGCAAACCTTCATTTCGGGTTGGTATAGTTGACAACATCACTTCTAGAGGACTTACGTAACAACAGGTGGGGAGATGAAACTTACTTCACAATAACAAATCAATCTTTCCAAATCTAATTATTTCTCCTGTCATATATATTTGCTATCCAATACCAAATGCTGGTGTGGTTAGGTTCAAGTTAGTTACTTAACCAATACCGAAAGTAATGGTGAAGTCAGACTCCCAGTTAACATCTAACCTGAGATCACAGTAGTGTCCAATTCTGGGATTGTCTCTATTAACAGTTTAGTATTATGTTGTTGTAACATATCCCACGTGACTAGGTATACAACATACAGTTACTAATCTATGGTATAATTTTGACACATTTTACCAACATTCTTATAGTATCATTAATCCTTAAAGTATTGAATGAGAACCAAGCAGATGTAAAGTAGTTGAAAAAAAGGTTTTCATAGATACAATGAGTGGCTAGGTGACAGAGGAATGATGTTGCGAAGAGCGGTACAGAAAACGTTTGTTATGTCTCAGTGGTGTAGCGACCGGAACGTAGTGAAGGGAAAAAAATTCAAACCTTATATATGAAACAGTTTATAATTTTTCGTTTATTTTTTTTTTTTTTGTACTTTAATATACCAATTACTCTATCGATATTACAGTCGTTTCATCTAAATATTCCTGACAACGTTTGTCTAAGTTTTGAATGCTGTTAGCATTCTCCCCGTTCCTGAGTCAATAAGTACCTTACCTTACACAGTGGACTGTTCTCTGTATCTCTCTGATTTATGATTTCGGTTTGAGTATTTAGATACATAAATAAATAAATGGTAATAAATCTCTCAAACCGTCATATTGGGCGATCAATGAAATGATACGCAAATGAGTACAGGCTCCATAGAGCTTAGAGCGCTGCCACCCATATTTCCGTTACAAAATATAGAACTCAAATACTTTTTAATGTATCCGTGTTTATTTAGGTCACCTTCGGAATTTTTCCGCAAAGCAAATCAAGAATTTGTGAGTCTACATGTGAATAAGGACTAAAAACGCGTATTATATACAGGGAGATAAATTTCATGTTATGTAGTGTTATTGGCAGCACTGACTTCTATCCTTAGAGAGAACCGACCATAATGCAGAGTTACCGATGGTGCTGCTGAGTGGCTAGTCAACACTTGTGCTGGTGCTTCTAGGAGCGTAAAATGTTCCACCGTAAAATAGATAGCGCTACGGTAGTGTTATGACGCTGCGGGAAGGAGTGTGCAAATAATTTAAAGCTCTGTGGTCCGTGCTATCAACTTATTTAATGCGGAAATAGACCACTAAGTTATTCCTCTCATTCTCTAAAGCAGATATAATTGTGAATTATTAAATCTAAGCAAATTGTCTTCCGTAGGTTGGAGCAGGAGGGCGCCATCGTAGTTATAAGTTCTTCAAAGTAGTTAAAGCGGTATCTAGGAAGTGCTCAACGCGCAAGTGGGGCTTCGGCTTCGTTATACCCCATGATGCGGTCAGGGATGCTGACATCCCTTACGTTGCACCTTTTTCAGTCTTTGATTCTTCCAATAATTATTTATGCGTGCGAGGTCTGGGGCATGGCCTCAGGAGCCAATCTGCTACAACTCCAGCGTGTACACAATAGATGCCTTAGGGCCATGTACTCTGTGGGCAGGAGGTTGCCCGCGATATATCTTAATGAAGCCTCATCTATCCACTATGTGCAAGATGTCATTAGGCGCCGGGGTACAAAATTCTACGCGAGTTTGCCTCAACATCAAAGCGCCCTGCTCAGGTCTCAGGGAACTACCGAACATCAGAAAGACGCTGCAAACCCTACTTCTTCCCCGCATGGCATGTGGGCACACCCGGTGACATTAAAATTGTTACTACAACGTCAAAATTATTAATCCTACCTTAAAAATTAAAACAATGATTATTCTAAGTCAAACACTTCCTTAATTTTCTCACACCAGTGGTGCACAAAGGCGTTGTACCCGAGTCGGCTACTATGAGGAGCTACGAGGTCTCCTTTCTTCTCATCCAACCAAATTTAACCCACCACCCTGCAAAACACCACATATCCTGTAATGAATTGGTTGAGTCCGTATAGGACAGGAACAAGAATGACACATGTCCTGCCGACCCTCACTCAGCCGACAGCTGCTGCTTGCTTGCTTGGAGTTGCAATCTGAACCTTTGGATTGTTAATTTTTTTTTTTTTATTTCCAATACTTATGATTAAGGTTTAATAACTATTATTTGGTATTGGTTTTACATGATCATTGTACTCACATGATTTTCTTTGCCGTTGTGGAAGCCATTCTTACTTCCGTCATGCCAACTGAGGGAGATGGTGCCTGACATTGCCTAATTGTCGCTGATCTTATTTGTGTAAATGTGGAATACTAGAACACAGCTGCTTTTTCTGGATTTTCTGTAGATATACTTATATTGGTGTACTAATTATATTGTAACTCTATTTGGGAATATAAAGTATAAATATGGAGCAGCTCATTAGAAAGAAAGACATATTTATTGCGCAAACGCAGGTTAAACGCATGATTCCTAACACACAGAGCAAGCACTTTAGCAAATATCTTTTAGAAGACCGAAGACATTAAACCTTCCTTGTAAGTATATATTCTTAATCTAAAAGTCCATTGTACGCATTTGGTCATCAGCTTTAACAATTTAATGGAAATAATATTCCCATGAGTCCTTACGATAAAGTGAAGCACAAAAATAATGTAATTTTGAATTCTAGTATACGTCATTATTTTTTTTTTATTCGTTTGTTTGTGTTAATGTCTTTCTGATATCAGGTTATATGTCATCTCAATGTTCCTAGGTGACAGGGGCTGCATCAATGTTTATTACTATTAACGGACCACCAGTTCATATGTGGACACCAGGGGACTATATAAAAGAATGTATAAAAACTCATAATCATGCTAAGGACAGACAAAACAGGAAAGCGAATCTACAAGTGCAGCATTCTGATCGGTTCTCCAGAATCTGAAATTTTTAGGTGAGGCCCACCCCAACATTTTTGGTAGGAGTACGGCCTTGTTTATGGAACTATGTTGACATAAATTATTTTTAATAATATTCTCATTATTTGTTTAGTATGTCACCTGTCATAAATCTACAAAAGCTATCCTCACGCTTCCTATGATTATTTATTTACGTACATTGCCATCCTCATTAATATTGGTATCATTTGTTCTCATGTACGACGTAGTTAGGGCTTCATGTCCTGCATAAACAACGGGAATGCAATGTGAAGGTCATCATATAGCGACTGGCACTAAAATAATTGACTACACTCTGAGGTCTACTGTATTGTCCTACATCCAGTGTAGTAGAAGCTACTTTAAAATTCAGAATACACAAAAAGAATGAACAGAGTTAGAAGAAAAACAACAAAGTGTTAACTAATTTTTGCAAACACATTTAGTAATTGTTGAAGAATATGTGTAGAAATAGATGTGAACTAAATTTATGGGTACGACAATATATGGGTCGAAGAAACCTATGTGATTCAAGACCAAATCTCAAGCTAATTCTTTACCAACTGACTTTTATATACGTAAAAATTTTTCGAAATGGATTTGGAGGACATTTAAAAACATCCTGTAGCAACTGTGACATTTGAAACAAGCAGCTTCAAATGTTTTCTTCATTTCAAGCGGATAAAATGTCCAACAAAATGTTTAAGTTAAATGTTTAATTTTTTAAACGTTGAAATGTTTAACATAAATGATAAAAAGAAATGGAATAAAAAATGAAATGAATTCGTGAGAAGTACAATTATAGCTTCATGATAGTGGACTTCTTTTCTCAAACTGAACTATTTGTGCATCCATTATTGTGCTAATTTACACTACTGCAACTATTTATTTTTCCTAATTGAATACAAAGTCGAGCCTAAACTGAACCTCAGTTACTGCAGTAACAGTATTCCTTAAAAGCTACTACAAATTACAATCCTCTAGCACTGCATCAAATATTACAGGTAGGGCCATTTATGTACAGCAGTATACACTGGGAGAGCAGTTGCATCTCCTAGCGGGCAGGAATACAGTTAAAAGAGCATTTGCTGTATATGTTTATGTAGACACGCCTCGGTAGCGTAGATGACAGCGTGTCCGCCTCACGTTCAAGAAGTCCCGAGTTCGGACCTGGGTGAGGGTGAGCTAACTGGTTAAGGTTTTATCCGGGGTTTTCCCTCAGCCTTAAAGACGAATTTTAGGTATCTCTAAGCTCCAAGGACCCTGGACACATTTGTGCATCATTTCACCCATCTCATTCACCGTCCGATATGACAAGGTTGGAGGACGGAAAATTACAATATATATATATATATATATATATATATATATATATATATATATATATATGTGTGTGTGTGTGTGTGTGTGTGTGTGTTTATGTCGGTATATGATTGTACTAATGTCATACTACTTTCTCAAACTACTCTACTACAGAGGACTTTGCTCCCTTTAATCCAAGTTCAAGATTAAGTATTTACAAATGTAGTTTCATTAAAATTTCGGTGTATATATATGAGTACAGGTCTAAAATAATAGCCAAATTGTAAAAATGTTTGACGCAGTGTTTCGGATTTCTAATTCGCACGATACTACACCAGACTCAAAAATGGATCTTAGCATTATCAAGACAGAAGAGCATTGAATATTATACAAGAAAATGTCGATGAAAAAATAACTAGCTCAAAGAAATTATTTGTTTCAAGCAGATGTGCAGTATTTGTGTCAGGTAAATCAGTTGTATGTTCCGCGGTTTAATCCCAGATGTGATAGCTAGGAAGCAGATTTATCGGCACTAAAAGTGTGTTAAATAGGCAGGCAAAAAGACCCTAAACTGGACAAACAGACATTTAATAAGCTCTAAGCTTTGCTAAGTAAACACTTAGCAATACACAAGTTTAGTAAAATGGCTCTTAAAATGTTCTATAGGAATGTGACAATCATCGCAACATATTTTGCAACAAATTCACTAAACACATACTATTTTGCGTTTCCTTAGGCAAAATAGTTATACATTTATTCCAAATTTCATTAATGGCTCACAGCAAGTTAAAATAACAGATAATGTCTTATAATTAAAATACATAAAGTTCCACTTCACTAAGTAAGAACCATAATGTGTAGACAGGTGTGAAGTAATTATGTCAAAAAACGAAAACATGTGGTTTGGGTGGGCGGGTGTCTTAAGGGTGAAAATTGAAATATCTGAAGTCTTTGTTACATTTTTTTTCAAATTTATACCATTTACATTTGTGATCGATCAAGAACGGAACAATACCAAGTTTCAGCTTTCTAGTTACAATAGTTTCTGGCGAATTAACAGTTTATGTCTAAATTACAGTCAAACTTCAAACCATCCCACATATTGTAATTTAAAATACTAATGGTTGGTTTGTAAGTTTCTGCACACATTTTAACCTACTAATGACCTGCACCAATGTGAAATATTTGCCGTCGCCATATCAACGAAGGTGCAATGTAATCCTACCAATAAAACAATTTCTATTTTTCTAGGCGTTTTCAGTAAGAGGTAAGCATTATAATCCTTTTGAATACAAATAACATAATCACAACAAATGTAAATGGATACACTTAATATGCAGTTGCCCTTACAGATATGTTTAGAATTTCATATAGATTAATAGAAAACTCCGTCATGTGGAACATTTTGAAGTTAAGAAAATGTAGAAAATATGGAATCTAAGAAATCTGAGTTTAAAATTATCAGCGTCATATTTATAGAGATAAACTTTTGCGTAAAGTTATCCTTATATATCCAGTGGAATTATATAGCAGAACTTCGCATATACAATAGCAAAATGTTTTAAGAGCATCTTGCTATGTTATGACGTTAAATGTCAATTGTCTTATCATGACCAAGAGATAAAGCTCTAACGACCAATTTTTATTTGAGAAAAGTCGAAAAAAGTTTGTCTTTGCAATATCTATGAGGAGAAACGCCAACAAATTCTTCGTAATGTTTCTTCTTGGGCATTTGGAAGGCAGAGATTCCTTGAAGTAGATTCATCAAAATTGGTGTGTCTCACGAGGAAAGCCTTAATCTCGGGATTGTACTTTTAATTAAACAAATATCCGTCTCAATAAATTTGTGCTAAAATTTGTGCGGTATGGTTAATGAAAATATTTTCTTTAATTTTGAGTGAACTCATCATTAGCTTATAGTTAACTATGCAGTAACAATATTATCTGTTAGAATTAGAGTCAAGATAGCGAGTCCAAATAGAGTACACTGCATAATACCCGAACGTCGTTTATAGTAAACAAACCGTGCACATGATCACAAAAGTGAAACAACTAAATAACAGTACATTAAACAAATAAATGTATATTGCTTAAACAACAAAGAAGTTGTGAAACAATCGTTTACATATAGCGGCGTTTACATTCAGTTAATTCCGAGTACTACGCCACGTTGTCCTTTTCCCATTAAGTCTGTATACTTGAAAAAAGAATCCAGATGGATCAAAGGCTGTTGTTAATGTTCTGCTTTACAAAATAAACACGCGGGATGGAATTACGAACAGCTGATACTTTGAATTCGACGGAGAGCGACGCACCGTTCTCAGCTGTGTAATTTGTACTCTATTCTTACAATACAACTCTTTTGAAAATATAAATAAATAATAAAAACTCTCAAACCGTTATATTGGACGATAATGATATGATGCTCAAATGAGTGCAGGCTTCATAGAGCTTAGAGCGCTGTCATCCTTGTTACCGTTACAAAATATAGAACTCAAATTCTTTTTAAGGTTTCCGTGTTTAGATAGGTAACCAGGGATTGAACTATTTCGGAATTTACTACGGATATCCTCACGTCGTGGGCGTTCACTGCTTTTATAACAAGTCGTGACGAACAGCGGGTAAGGCAGCGATTTGTTGGTCTAGCCCAGAAATTTTGTCCATCGTATCGCGCAATGTAACAAGAATTTACATTTGTCACTAAGAATCACTCAACATTGCAAAGAATTTGTTACGGCTATTAATTTATATTACTTTATCTGTCATCATAGCCAATTATTTAATAATAATTCATTATTTTGAAAATTTCAATAACAATTTGACCATTCAGTTAAAATATCTGTACATTTTTTTTCCTTGTTCCATTTATACCGCGCCTTTAACTGCTATGGTCACATTTGCTGCCGTTCTCCTTTGGAACATACTGAAGGTGTTAACTCGTTATCCTTAGTTTTTAACCATTATATCACGCACACATTCACACTCTCATTCATACTTCCAGACTCTGGGGAAGATGGGGAATTGTCATAGTCGGAGAAAAATCCCCATCCCCAACGCCGGGAACCGAACCCGGGACCCCTAGCACGGAAGGCAGGTGCTCAACCGACTGAGCTAAGCGGCCAGCCTATCTGTACATTTATAACTTCCTACATATTGGAGATTCTGTTATGTATTATTACTGAGCACTTAATAGTAATTAAAACATATTTTAATATATATTACCTGTCCACTGGACTGGTAGGAGATCAGTATTTACCTAAATTAACACTCTAACTGTTTATTTCAGGTTATGGTCGGGATTATTTCTTACCGCTATTACATTGGTTACATTTAAATTTGTTAATTTTGTGTTAAGTTCGCTTTAGTTCAATATAGAATTATAATGTTTAGTGTCAGGTCAAGATATATTTGAAAGGTTACTGTAAATTGTTTTAAATTTCGGTATTAATATTTATCTTATCACTAATTTTTTAATTTTTGTTCTTCATTTAATCAGTATTTTATTTGTTTTATAGAGTTCATATTGTTTGGTTATTTATTATCCGAATGCAAATCTTATAATTTCGGAATATTAACTCAAGTAGGAGATGTAGCTATTGCGTGAATATTTGAATATAAAA
Source organism: Mantis religiosa (assembly GCA_030765055.1). NCBI lineage: Eukaryota > Metazoa > Arthropoda > Insecta > Mantodea > Mantidae > Mantis > Mantis religiosa. The sequence goes on from JAUKNK010000391.1 coordinate 96,837, forward strand.
TTATATTTATTATTTATATTGTATAATAAAACTTTAATTTCATTATCAGCTGTAACATCAGGGATAGTACTGACGTAGTACACCCACTGGACTTTTTCTACTCTTGTGCAAACAATTATTTCTCTAATCAAGACTTCGCGGGTGATCAGCCGTGTGAGGTTCCTGAAGAAGGCCATGGAGTTAACAATGGCCGAAAGCTTGACGTTTATTAATTTGAAACGGCTGATCACCCGCGAAGCCTTGATTAATAATGCTCGCCGAGAAAGCTTCAAGTCCTACTTATTTCTCTATCTACTTTAAGATGAACGTTATCCTATTGTAGTTATAAAGGAATACAGAATACTTTAAGTGATGGTCAAATGTATTTAACTTGTTGTCTAGGTGACGCCTTTGAAAGTACGTTCTAATTGTAAATTTTTTTTGCTATCCTAACTGAGCTTGTCTCAGCATTCAAGATCAAGATTGGCCCTTTCCATATCATACACATATGGGTCTTACTTGAAAATAACTTTTAATTTAGGGAACATCAAAACGTATAGGTATTGCCACTGAAGGCCCTGTATTGAATTTTTGGACATTAACACAATACTTTCCACATTCATGTACGTAATAAGTACTTTCCATTTTAGAAAATATAACAATTGTGGAGTATAATCAAGAGTAAATTTTAAACGGTTGTCCTTACAAAATAAAGCGTAAAATGTAAATGTAAATGTATCAGAGATAAATTGTAAGTTGTAACAAGATCTACATTCTATGTGTAGCATGATTTTGTTTATCTCTTACACTTTACAGTTATGGAAAGTGTTTCAGAATGAAAAGAAATTTTGACGATATTCCCAGCAGATAAACAAATGTGTTTCATTTGTCATGAAGATGTTTTAAAATATATATTAATTAAAATCATTAGATCCAATTTTTGATATAACCATTAAAAAGGGAGTTTGTTATTGGGAGACTTGCTTGAAAGTCTTGCTTGTCGTCCTTGAAACAAAACTTATATACAACTTTGGTATTTGACCTACTTTCGCGTATTGAGTTTCGTTGAGAGGATTTTCTCCATATTCAGGTGTTCCAAAGCCATATATTTTCAATGGATTTTCGACATTGAATTTTTGGCTACAATCAAACTCTGCAGAAAGTACTATTTTAACGCTAAAATAAAGGCGAACGGAAAAGCGGTACAAACTTGCAGTTTAAATATTCCGCGTGTTACCTGACTGACTGCGATCATAGCGTCACGCCGTTTCGTAAAACAGCAGGTACACCTGGAACATTGCAGATGGCGCAAATGTTCTAATTGCAAGTTGTATAGTATTGAAACTTAGTTATTTAGCACAATTTGCAACATATTAGGACAGTAATGTTTTATTTCGCTGCAAAGTAGTTGGGAATGTTAACTATAATATTTCAGAAGTACATTCCCCAAAATATTTTATATAGGCGGAAAAGATGCATTGTGCTTCAGAACTAAAGTCTACAGGAAGATGTTTAAGTAAAACTAGTTAAATCTTCTTTCTTGCATATTTTAATTCTCATCCTACGAGCTATTCTTGTTGTTGGCCTTTTATAGTTTCTTTAATAACTCTAGTACGCTTTAAGTACATTGAGCCACGGTTATAAAAATCAAAAGCATTAATTATTCCGTGTCTCTCCAAATGATGTGGCTATTTTCCGCATTTTATAGATAAGTTCTGTAGAATATATTTGGGAATTAACATTCGCAGCATTAGAACCATTATTCTTTTACTTTTATTTAAATTAATAATTGGAAACATCTGTAGTACCGTACACTTACATAAATCTTGAGGCAAGTATATCAATTTTGTTCGATTTAGTATGTATGCCTGTCTTTATCACTTGTTTCGCACTCAAAGTTATTGAAGCTGGAACCATCCCCCAACAACGTGGACTTCAATACCAAATATTGATTGATCTGCTATTTTTCACAATGAACCATTAAAAATAAAAGCAAAAGGCAAACCTTCAATTAGGGTTAATATAATTGACAACAACGCCTCTAAAAGCTTACGTAATAACAGGTGGGGGATGAAAGTCACTTCACAATAAGAAATCAATCTTTCCAAATCTAATTATATCTCCTGTCGTATATTTACTGTCTGCTACCAAATGTGGGTTTCGTAAAGTTCTAACCACTACCCAAGGTAGTGGTGAGGTCAGACTCCCAGTTAACATCTAACCTGAGATCACATTACTGTCCAATTCTGGGATTGTCTCCATCTACAGTTCAGTATTATATTGTACTAAACATATACCACGTAACTAGCTATACAACATACAGTTTATAATCTAGGTTAAAATCTTTTACACTGTCACAAACACTCTTAACGTATCATTAAAGTCCTGAATGATAACAAAGCAGCTGAGAAAGTCTTAAAAACAATGTTACCTATAGTCACAATGGCAGGGTAGGTGGCAGAGGAATGTTGTCGCGAAGAACGCTAAAGAAAACGTAGGTTATGTCAAAGTGGATTAGCTGCCGGAATGTAGTGAAGGAAAAAAATTCTAACCTAATATATGAAATAGTTTTCATTCTTCCGTTCAGATGTTTCCTGTATATAAATATACCAATTAGTATACCGATACTATAGTCGTTTCATCCCACTATTCCCGACAACGTTTTTCTAAGATTTGAATGTTGTTAATGTTCTCCCCCTTCTTTAGTCAACAAGCACCTTACGTTACTCAGAGGATTGTTCTCTCTGATATCTCTCTGATTTACGATTCCGGGTTCCAGTATTTAGATAAATAAATAATGAAATGATGCTCAAGTGAGTCCAGGCTCCAAATAGTTTAGAGCGCTGCCATCTTTATTACCGTTACAAAATATAGAACTCAAGTACTTATTAATGTTGCCGTGTTTATTTCAGTCCCCTTCCAAATTTTTCCGAAAGGCAAACCAAGAGTTTTGTATTCTACATGCGAATATGCGGTACATACTCGTATAATATTCAATAGCTGTCAGGTATATCGATTAACTGGACTGTATTATTATCATAGTCACCTATTTTGTATTCGAATTTTTATTTTTCAGACAGTGGCAATCTTCTATATGTACAGTAGTTTTAATATTTTGTGAATAAGAGGCATTATGTCTTTGTAACTTGTCCTGAAGAACTGTATATCATTAAATAAAATGCACAATTTTCTTTAATCTATACATTATGATTTTCAATTTGAATTTAAGTTGACATTTTGTAGTAAGTTAAGTAAACATCTGAAAAATAATTCTCTTGCAAATTGCATTTTCCTGTGGGGCACTGACATTCCCAGACGGCGTGTCTGAGTTGGAGTCGTCTCCTGATGACATTATAAGATGACTTACACCTGTCTTTGCTGTCATTAATACACACCCAGGTTGTACGTCAAAAAGTAATAAATAAATGTAATAAATGCGTAAATAGGCGATTTTGTAAGCGACAACACCTCAAATACATTTAAGTCTATTCTCGTCTTAACGTTATAGTTTCAAAATCTCATGTGTGCCGTCATATAACTTTCTCAAATCTTGTAAGAATTTGTATATGACATTCTTAATAAATTAGTGACATTAAAGACAAATGACTTCCAAACCAAAGGAACTACAAAAATTGCAATGTGCTCATTGGGTTGATAACCTCGGAATCTAGACATCATTACTACAGAAGGAACAGAAACTACAAATATTTAGGAGTTATCTTAGATACAGAGCAAACACGAAAAAATCATGTAAAACAATTGCAAAACATGTACAACAAGGACTAACAATGCTCGATAGAATGGCAGCCAGCAAATAGGGCAACTCAAAAAGAACATTAGATATAGCATATAAATTGTATATATAACTAGCTGACCAGGCGATGCTCGCAGCGCCTATAAAAGTTGTCTGAACATATCTATCCAAATAAAACAAATTCCGATTAGTTGCTTATTTATTATGCAATTGGCGGTTAAGTTTACATACAACATAGTTACAACTAATTTAATAAACACAATTTTAATGAAAACAGTATTTTTGTCTTTTACTGTGCTGTGTAAATATACAAAGATGAAGGTTTTCGGATGCTATTGGCTTACTTATTCAATTCTCTTTGCATGGTCGAAACTTAAAAACGAATAACTACTTCCCATTTGGGAAAAGTATAAGTAATGGAAAACTCAAACCAGTAACAAGGGACCTTTTAGAAATGGATTACTGATAAAAGAATTAACAAAAGTTCTCGTTTTCTAGTTAATTATAGCAGTAATTCGGGATTTTTTATGCTTTATATATTACTATTGTAACTATTTCTTATGCTTTTCCAGTTATATAAACCTTTTTAAAAGCAATAGTACTTTAGATGCTATTTGCAGAAAGACAATGTATAAACGTTTCAATGTTCATAAAAAGATCTGAAAAAGCATGTATTTTAACACGCTTTTGAAAGGTCAACATTCTTTGAAAATTTTTCTGTCCTAACAATAACATTTGATGAGAGAAATATTTGAATATTTGTTAGCCGTACTTTTGGAAGCACGTTGGATATAAGTAATAAAGTGACCTTTCCTTTTTGATTTCTACTGAAAGACAGACTGTCCAGGGAAAAACACACACATACCCACTACATCGATCAAATAACTTCGAAACATGTATTTTAAGTGAAATATGGTATCCAATTTTTGGGCGGAATACAATACCACTTGTGCCTACTATGTATGTAATAGAGAAAGTAAAACTGAACACAGTCATGCAGTGTCATGGACAATATCTTAATTTCTTCCCTAGTTATTTGCAATCCACTTAAATGACTTGAAAATGTTGCAGCGCGGCATTACCGTCAGTTGCAAGTTTGTTCTTAGCCTTACAATAAAAATCTGAAACGTTCACCTAATACAACTACATTGTGATTATTTCTGACATCTGTAAAGTCTAAAATTGTTTCTCTCTCTCTCTCTCTCTCTCTCTCTCTCTCTCTCTCTCTCTCTCTCTCTCTCTCTCTCTCTCTCTCTCTCTCTCTCTCTCTCTCTCTCTCTCTCTCTCTCTCTCTCTCTCTCTCTCTCTCTCTCTCTCTCTCTCTCTCTCTCTCTCTCTCTCTCTCTCTCTCTCTCTCTCTCTCTCTCTCTCTCTCTCTCTCTCTCTTTGACATAACGGGTGACATTGGAAAGTTGGGATAACTTTGCTGCACCCAAAGTTTTTTCCAGCATTAAATTAATAGTTATTTATGGGTTTTGAGAGATAAGTTGAGGATTATTAGTGAGTAAGCACTTCAACGCCTGAGGAATGCACATCAAACCTCGCTAGTCCAATACGCAATTTTAACCATTACCAATTAAAGATGGACTTGAATTTGTAAGCCTTTTTTTATCTTTATCGCATCTACTCAAGGAAATTACTAATTTCTTTTAGACCTAATTCATGATGACAACGATGGACGTGCGTAATTTCTTTAATCTTCTATTTATGGTCATGATACAGTAATTGAAAGAAAAATTCTGCAAGAACGAGGAATATTACTCAAAACTGATTCTAGAGTGTGCTACTTCACAATTCGTTAACGCAAAGGTATCATCGTATTAATTTTGGTATTTGAGTATATAAACGTTGTGTATGTTTTACTTACTTATTTACCCATGTATTCATTTGTTTACTTGTTATCTCTCGAGAAATAAATAACTGGAAGACACTCAAAACTCTTTGCTACGATCCCCAAATAATACACAGCTCTTTGATATTTTTTATTCTTTGCCTTCGCAATATTCAATTGTTTCTACTCACATTGCAATGCTAGCAATGAGTCGAAGATTTTAGCTCATAGTATTTGCAGTGTTCCCAACTAAAGCTATTTTCGGTCCTTGTTTCACTTTACTTCTTCTTCTTGGTCTTCTTTTTCTGCTCATTCGACTTTTTGACATACATATTTAAGCACAAATTAAGAGTGTCATGATAACTTTTAGACAGTAATGAAACATAAAAAGCAGTATTCAGAAGACGTAATCTGAAAGGATATGGAATAGTACTCAAAACTAATTCTAGGGGGCGCTACTTCGCTATTCATAAACTAAACAAACTCATAGCGGTAAATTTGTATATTTACTTGATATTCGAAATTATTTCTGCGCTTTATTTTTAGGTTATGCAACATTATATACTATTTATTATTTATCTGTTGTTTTTTTGTTTATGGTCATGATGCTCTGTACAGAAGAGGCAATCTGGAAGAGCAGGAAGTAATACTGAAAACTAATTCCAGAGGGCGCTACCTCACAATTCGTACACAAAACAATATCATCGCCGTAAATTTTGATATTTAATTGATATTTCACATTTTGTTGTTGTTCGTTGTTCACGCTATGCAACATTTTACTTCTTTCTATTTATTTGTTATTTCCTGAAATGCAAATAAACGAAACAGAATCAGACGTCTTTGTACAACAAAATGGTTCGAACCTCTTTGCGTTTTCTTTACTCTTACCTTTCGTGACCTTCAATTGTTTATTCTCATAATGCAATGCCGTCAATAAGACGAAGTGTTTGGCTCATAGAGTTCGCAGTGCCACAAACCAAACGACTTTGCTATAATTTTCATTCTGCTTCTTTTTTTCCTGCCTATACTCTTTTAACATTCATATTTACAAGAACTGTCCTGATAATTTTAAGTAGTAGTGAAGGACATGAAACATTAATCATGAGAACATATCTGCAAGATAACAAATATTGCTTCAGATTTTCTAAAAGGCAACACTTCCTCATTTGGATATGAATCCAAATCATAACAGTAACCTATGATATTTGAGACTCGACATTTTGATTGCTGTTCATTGGTTATGCTATTATTTATTAATTTATACAATTATGTATTTATTGACTAATTTATTTATTAATGTATTTATTTACTTATTTATTTACATATTGAATTGTATACTTAACAATATTTTATAATCAGTGAATAATAAATAAGAAAAACTGGTACAACTAATATTGGCTCGTATGTAATATATGTTTATAATAGTAAACTAAGGTGTTCAAATCACACTACCTTCTCACCTCATTCTTTCACGACCACTTGTCTCTCGTATTAAAATTATAACATGTACGTTTACTGAGGTACTTTCACAGCCCATTCCGTTGTAGATATAACTTGTATATAGTCTGAATGTTCGAAATGTTGGCCAACTCATGTCGTGTTTCAAACATCATGCTTAGCCTATGAAACTATCAGAAAAACAGGAAAGGGAGCAAACGCTTCTGAAGTTTAACATTCCTGGAAAATTGAAAATAAAAGCCAGTAGATTGTGCCTTCGACCAAAATGAAACTGTAGTTCCATATTTATCATATTATTAAACTATTTTAAAGATATAAATTTTTCAGAAAAGCCTCGTTTTTAGACGATAGTTTCGCAACACAGAAGCTTGTTGCCGCCTAAAGGTCGAAGACTTCTTGGGGCGTAAACATCCTTAGCATGTCACCCTTCGGTAGGGAAGTAAAGCCGACAGCCTCTTGTCCGTAGATCAAAGACACATAAAATACCCTCAAGCCACTGCCAAAGTAGATTAGGATGCTGAGAACCATTGCGGCCAAAATTTAAAATATGCGTTCACATCAAGGTCATGGCATTGAGTTTTTCAGATTACTCTAATTAAAAACATCCATATCCTGGAGTATTGCATTTTAAAGGATTAATTCTCTAAGAATTACTTCCTCAATACAAAATTTAACATAAAGTGTATAATGATAAATATCCTGGTATTTACGATATGACTTAACGTTGGAGGACGTAAAATACAAAACAAACAAACAAAATCCTGTTATTTGGTTTCTTACAATAGTAAGTCGCCACAAAAATGTATCTCGACTATGAGAGCTTTAAGTGGTTTACCGGGAAAATATAATGAGTCAATTTCTGGGATTAGTGTCGCGTCGTCATGTTGACCATGGTAGCTCAAGGGGTTAGAGCGATTGCACGGTTGCGAGGAGATACGTTGTTCTAATCCAGGCCTCGGAATTCAATTTTTCAGTTGACTCTAATTAATTAAAACATACATAGGCCGCAATAATGTTTTTAAAAGGATGGATTCTGTAAGATTAACTTCCATATAATAAAATGTAACTGGAAATAGCTCGAAAGTTTTTCATAACACAAATCAGAAGATATACTTTATACAAATTGCACGTTTTAAAGAGCTATATGCCCTTTGTTTATTAAGGTTTTGTCCATCTCTAACGGTTTACCAGTTATAAGTAAATTTAACCAAGAATAAATTGGACTAATGTGACATTCCTAAAAACTGAGAACACGCTTTTGCTGTGTCATGAAATATGTTGAAAATATATATTCAGTAACACAAAGGGATAAGTTTTTGAGAAACATAACATTTTCCAATATTATTACAGGTAAAGTGTTATAAGGAGTGGTTTTATTTTCCTCAAAGTCTTCGTATCGCATTATGGAACGACAATGGCCTTAAATATCAAGTTTGTTATTTAACTGAATTTTCGTTTTCTAGTTATAATGCTCAGAGGTTAGATTTTTCAATTACGTCTTCTCTGGATTAGTTTAATGGTACATGCGTTGGGGCATCAGACTAACCAGTTCTTTTAAGCGATGATTCGCCATTCATATTATTACTTTCAATGGCACTTAATTGAAATACTTTAGTATATAATTATATTTAGTATATAATATAATCTAAAATGAATTCATATTACATCATGAATAGATGTAACGAGGGAGAGTGAGAACGAAATATACACACTCGCTCGCTCGCAGATACTGGTAGGCTTGTGTTAGCCTGAAGATTGATGCTGTGTGCCCACCCAAGATAGGGTTTAACCACAGATAGGATTTTCTTTTCGGAATGGGCTAGGATGACTGTTTTTCTTTAAGGATGGTGGATTGCATATGAGGTAGTCTACTGACTTCTCTAGAAGGATAGAATATACACACCTCCAGAGGTCCAGAGGTAGTCCTAGTCGGGCGGGGCTTTCCCCGTCCGGGTGTCATATGCCGCAGTACCTAGCCGCTTTGCGGCTTAACCTGCGAAATGAACTAGTAGATCCATGTTCTGCTGGGGTGTTTGAATTTGTTTACTGTTTGAAATTTTGGAGAGGTTTGGAATGGGTTGCCCCTCTTTGTCGTGGGCAGCTGTACTTAATCGTTCTCCCTTTTTGGGAGACACGAATTAGTTTTTTTTTTTGCCCCGTTTTGGATACGGGTTGTGTAGCGCTTGTCCTTTGGCGTAGAAGTTGTTCCCAGAGACATCTGGGGTTCTCCTTGGGTTACCCAAGGGGTCCCAGGACGTCTCTCGGCAGTCTGAAGGACGGCAAGCGCCTTTGATCTCTCGGGTCATACCTTCCCAGGGAGTTCACTAAAGGGTTGGGGTGAAATTGGATTTTCTCGTACATTGATCGTGCCCTCTCGCGAATGACATCGACAATGTACGGGATCTGGGAGTGCTCATGTAGGATATGAGCCGGGAATCTCCAGCCTGTATCGTAGATGATGTGTAGTGCCTTGTTCTGCAGCGTCTGGAGTCTGACGAAAGTGGTATTAGCCACTGTTCCCCAGATCTCACAGCCGTACAGAATCATAGGCGGAATGATCGCCCGATACAGTTGGAGTTTGAGACGGATCGGCATGGTTGATCTGAAGATAGGGTATAGGCTCCGGAGTGCGATGTGCCCCAGCTGGACCTTGCCCTTGACGTGCGGAACGTAAGTTAACTTGCGGTCCAGCGTCACCCCGAGATACTTCGCCGTTTGCACCCAAGGGATTCGACGGCGCCGTAAAACGAAGTTCTGCTGCAACCGGTTGGCTATGGTTTTCGCCAGGAGAATAGCAGAGCTCTTCTCCGGGTTAATTGCCATTCGCCATTTTGCGCTCCATTCGCCAATGGCCCGGAGCTGGGTTTGGATTTGCCGGAAGCTGTACCGTGTATTCCTATTGACTGCGAAGATCATGAGATCGTCCGCATACTGACAGGTTTGGGTGTTGTGATGAGTTGGGACGTCGGCCATGTAAGCTGCGAAGAGCGCCGGCGACAGCACGCTGCCTTCCGGTACTGCAGCGCCAATGGGCCGCTCGGTGGACAGCTTCCCCTCCATCTTTACTCGGAAGCTTCGGTTTCCAAGGAAACCGGCCACCAAGGAAATGTATGGACGGGGAATTTCATGCTCCAGGAGTTTGTAAATGAGTCCTTCATGCCAGGTAGTGGCGAATGCCTTCTCCACGTCGAGCAGCACTGCTACCGTTTTAGACCTTTCCTGGAAACCCAGGGAGGCCTTCTCGGCAACCCGCAGTAGCTGCTCGGTCGTGGAGTGGCCAGAACGGAAGCCAAACTGGTGTTCCGGGATTAGGCCCCTTTCCTCCAGATGAGGAAGGAGCCGGGAGAGGAGCAGTTTTTCGAATACCTTCGATAAAACTGGGAGAAGGCTGATTGATCGGTAACTGGAAGGAAAAACCGGATTTTTCCCCGGCTTTAAAACGCACACCACGCGCGCCTCCTTCCAGATAGCTGGAAAGTGGCGCATGTATAGGCACGCGTTATAAATCCGGGTTAAGTGAATCACGGCTCTTCGTGGAAGGTGCTTGAGCATTTCCGCTGTCACACGGTCCTGCCCAGGTGCTTTGTTGGTTCTTAGATAGTTAAGCGTGGTCGCTAACTCTCTAGGGGTAACGATGGGAATGTGGAACTCCTCGTGGTCAGGGGGCGGAGCTTCTAGGAAGTCCTCCACCACCTGTTCCACGAGGTCAGCATGGTCATCGTCCATTGGCTCTACCCTGGGTTGGAATTGAGCCTCCAGATAATCTGCTAGCGCCTCTGCCTTTTCTTTCGACTCGTAGACGAGTCGACCTCTAGGGCTATGTAGGGGGTGCTGGTGTACGGTTTTGTCTTTCCGCAGGCTACGGACTATTCGCCATGGTTTTCTCTCCTGGAGATTGGTTTGCCTTAACATGTTTTCCCAGGCCTCTTTGCGGTGTGCTCTTAGGAGTCGTCTTGTCAGGGATTTGAACCTCTGGTGTACTTCTCCTATCCTGGGATGGCGAAATCTCTGCCACAGCTTTCTTACGGCGTTTTTAGCCCTTATGAGTTGTTTGATGGGTCCTGGGATATCTGTGGGGTTTGGCGTGTCTATTGGGATGCGGTGTGTGTGAGCACGGACCGCGTTGAGGATGGATGTGGAGAACTCCCTGGCTGCCGCCTCGAGCGACTCCACAGAGTCGATTCGAGGGCAGGCTTCCACGGAGTTTTGGATGTGAAGAATGGCGGCATCCCAGTCGACTTCATCCACCCAGTCAGCCGCTGCCAGAGCTGCGACGGTAACGTCTGAATTGATCACAACTGGGTTGTGGTCAGAATCCAGAGCATTCACCGCCGTGAGGTCCAGATGAAATGGAATGTTCTTGGTGATTGCGAAATCTATGACGTCCGCCCTGCCACGAGGCGGGAAGTGCGTTGGACCCCGCGGGCCATGCGCATGAAGGGTTGGATCTCCGCAGATGAAGCGGTAGATGCTCCTTCCCCTATCATTCTGGGTTCGGCTGTTCCATCCTGGGTGTTTTGCATTGAAGTCACCGGCTATGCACACTCGGTGGTCTAGGTTGAGGAGTGCCCTGTAATCCGCTTCATAGAAGGGATGGTTGGGCGGGTCATACACCGCCACAAGCACTAGGTCTGAACCGCCCAAGGAGAGCCTTATGGCGGTCGCCTCCAAGTGTTGAAGCGGGGGGATGGTAATGGGAGTATGGGTGATGTGATTTTTGATGAATATAGCTGTACCGCCGCCCCGCCGGCCGACTCTATCGGCTCGGTGGACGGCGTAACTTGGCAGGTTAAATTGTACACCAGCATGCAGATGCGTTTCGCATACCATAAGGAGGTCAATCCCGTGGTCACTTACAAACTCCAAGATGCCCGGTCTCTGTTCCCGGACTCCGTTTGCGTTCCAGAACGCGGCTCTCAATGTTCGCTGAGTTCTTCTCAACGCCATTTACGAGCTGGAGTCAGGGAAGAGGAGCCGTGCAGTCTGTTGCACAATGCTGTGCTTTTGCAGAGCAGGGATGCGGGGATCTGTCAGTTGCTCCCTGCAGCGCCTCAGAATGGGGAGGGAGCGATGAATTAGTTCGGCGAACCAGGCAGAAAGCTCATGGAACTCCGCCAAGTCCTCGTTTGAGACGCCAGTGTCCCAAATCGGCGCGGGTGTTGTAGCGAGGGGTGCCTCTCCCTCATTGGCTGTTGCAGCCACTGTAGCTGGAACTGGTAGAGGGGGGAGAGCAGTTGCAGCAGGGCTGCTCTGTCTCCCCGCAGATTCTTGGGCTGGTTGCCCGGCCGTTGCTGCCGCAGTTGCCGGCGGTTTCTCCCGCCGGGCTGCGGTGGCCTTCTTCTGGCGAGGAGGCCGCTGTGGCTTTGCTGCAGATGCAGCTGGTGGTTGTTTGGCGGTAGATCCAGAGCTCACTGACTGGGTCGCTGCCGGAGTCTGGCTTGCCTCGGCCTGCTGCAGCACTTTTTCGTGCTTGCCCAGCGCCTGGGCAAAACTTACTCCAGGCCGAACTTTTGCTGGCTCCCTGTTTGTGTTCCTGCCCTGTCTTGCCTGCACAATGCGCAGTCTAGCGGGACAGCCGCCGTAGATGCCTATGTGGGCCTCTCGGCAGTTGGCACACTTTTTCTCCTCTTTGGGGTTCGGGCATTCGTTGACATGGTGAGGGCCTGAACATCTTATACAGGCGGTCTTCCTCTCGCACGCATGGCTCGAGTGGTGGAAGCCCAAGCATCTGTAGCATTGGGCTGGCCCCTCTCTGCCATGGTACGGTTCGATTCTGATCTTAGTGTTGTAGAGGTGGGACACCTCGTCAATTTTGGGGAGACCTTCTCCCTCCTTCTCCACTATTACGAGGAATAGTGGCATGGGGGTCCTTACGGGCTCCTTGCCTTCCTCGCGGACTTGCCTGGTCAGCTGGACCACGGTACGCGGCGTAATGCCGTGTTCTTCCGCCAGGCCCACCTTTATGTCCTCCGGGTCGGTGTCAGAGCCAAGACCTCGGATGACTCTGCGCACCAGGTTAGGTCGCTGCAGCGAGAACGTGTGGAATTCTATCCCCGCTTCGCGCAGCACCCCCCTGGCGGCTTCATGGTCCTCCGGGGTCGTGGTCTTTAGGATCACCCGACTTGGAAAACGGGTGGCCTGGAAGCTAGCCTGGAGCTTGGCCCTCAGTTCCCTCATAACCTTTATGTGGTTGGGGAACGGGTCCGACACAATTGGCGGGATTCTGGCCGCCTTTTGTGTGGGGGAGCTCTTGGCGTCCGCATGCACTGCAGGGGTGCCGGGAGCAGCACCCTCCGGCTTCGAACCGGAGGGCCTCTTGCGCCTTCCCTGCACGGTGACAAAGCCTTCGGCGTCTGTGTCGCTCTCCGGTAGGGGAGTTGAGACGCCCTGGAGGGGGGTGATGGTGTTGGAGCTCCCTGGTTTGGGGACTGGAGAGATCGGGACAGCTATCCCTTGGTTAAGAAGGCGGGAGGCCTCCTTCTGTTTCTTTTGTGCCTGGGCCTTGGCCTTCACGAGGTTCACCCGTGGGCCGGAAGAGGATGAGGATGCAGAGGTTCTACTAGTCATCTCGTCAGGACTTACCTGGCGGCTGGTACTTGGCTTGTCTGAGTCTGTAGCAGGTGCCATCCGGCTCCCCACAGAGGGTCGAGCGCTGTTACACGCGCCGATTGGGGCGGACCCCGGGTCCCAACCTAAGTCGGGACCCTTGGCTTTGACCTTGTGGGCCTGCAGTTTCGTCTGTCTGTCTGTCGGTCCCAAGTACTGTGTTCCTCTGGACTTTGGAGTTGCTGCTCGCCGCGTTAGCTCTAGCAAGTCTGCTAGGAGAGGGTTGGCTGGGCTGCTGCTGCTTGCCAGTGCAGGAGAAGGCTCTGCTGGCTGGAAGAGGGCAGGCGCTGCTGTGCCTGCGGAAGAAGGCTGTTGCGCAGGCTACGCTGCGTAGAGAGAATGCGCTGCTTCGCCGGGCTGCTGCTTCCTTTATGGGCACACTCCAGAGCACGCGTTTTACAGTCCACGTGCTCGTGCCCTGAAGAACTGGCGCAACCGGTCTAGAATGCTGCTTCTCTCGACGAATGGACTGCACTGAAAGAACTCGAGACGGGCGATGCCGAGCATTCGAGTGACAAGCGTCGAAATCGAGAATGTATATACACACCTCCCCAGTTTATGCTAATTTCAATAGTCAATCGCAGTCACCTGTTTCCTAAAGTCTGTGCTTCACAATCGTAACCTACAGCGTTAAAATCCCGTGAGCCTAAGAATTCTACTGTATTTGTATATCAAACATGATGTTCCCTAATTTGCAAGTAAATGTCACTGCAAAAGTTTCCATTTTTATTTATAGACATTGTAAGTCTGTAAATTTATAATACAAGCGAAAGGGCTGCCATCTGTTGCCTTAATGCGGACACATTGCCCTCTATCTTTAGGGTGGAGGAACACGATCTAGGCTCTCTTAATGTAATGTGATTTGTTGGAACGCCGTAATTGTTTTACTTACCTAAGTAGATAGTAGCCCAACAAAGCTTGTTTATAAGGTATGTAGCATTAACAGAATTTGGAAAGTGTCTGAGAGAACATCAGACGGTTTTATATCCTTGTTTTATATCCTTTTTGTGTCAATATTATTTATCCGTTGTTGGGAACAATATGAGTCATTCGTAGTTTACAAATATTAGATGACAATCTTCAACAAACATTTTCTGTCTCATTGTACAACAACATCTTAGAAAATGTGGAGGGTAAGTAAATTATTATTTTGTATCATTTCCAAATGAAACAAAAACGAAATTTGTTGTATGCTGTGATATTGGTTATGAAAAACAAACTTCAAATTGAATAATAGTATTTTCTATTAATTTGGGTTAAATAAATGCTGTCTGGCTTATTTGATTTTGTTTTATTTTGTTAATTATTATAATTATAATTATTATAATTGTAATGATTATTACAATGATTATTATAATTATAATCATCATTAGTATTATTCTTATTATTACTATTATTCCTATTCGGATATTGTATTCATTATTATACTGCTTAACTTGTTAAACATTTAATGCATATTTTTCAGTTAACTCCCAATGAAATACAGCTGTGCCTCAACTGATTAGGTCCTTATATCCTTACTGGTGCTAATTCTATTACCATTTTTTTATTTTCCATTACTACTGCCTTGGAAACTAAATGTTAAGGCAAATATAATGTATAAGTGTATTTACAGGTTTTGGCATACACTGTATGTTCACGCCTAGTATTATCAGAAACAACGTAATTAAACTTGTGCTGTTATCTGCCATTGAAATAGTACAAAATAGTTCAATAATACATCTACAGATGGTAGAGAGTATTTTTATTGCGTTCATGTACAGATTAACAAAGAGAACCTTTATTTAATAACTATCGCAAGCTAATACATATAGCTAATAGTACAAGCTAATACGTTTTTCTTCAACTCCTCCCTTTCTTTCACAATGTGGCATTATTCATTACAAAATAAACAGGTATGCACCAAGGTAGGAAATTTATGTCTTGCTTCCATCTATTAGAGCTCAGACCAAACGCTTTCTAACACTACATCTTAAGGGTATTCTGGAGAGTCAATTGCAGGCCGGTGTTGCAGATGGCTGCTATTATCGATTTGATGCTAATGGTTGCCAAATATCCCTAATTTCCCGATCATTGCTCTACTAATATTACATGCACTATTAATAATACTAGTTGTACTATTGCTAGTACTATTACGATTACAATAAGCCGTGGCCGTCACTGAGTGGTTACATGGCACCACCCTCATCAGCAGAGCTCCACTCCCACTCTTGTTCATAATTCTTGTTTGTCTACAACTATTTCCAATCATTAATACGTATATACCCGACGATGCAAGGGAAACTTATTCGACATCTTTTATTCCTTGACTCAATGATTTGCGGTTAGTTAATTTGCCAATAGCTACAGAGTCCTATGTTGAACATTTTATATAAAACACAGCGTTCTGGCACATATACTTGGATATTGATCGCTAGAGCAAATATTGTGATAATTATGTAAATATATTTCCCTACAGATTTATTTTCTTTTTTTGGGTAATTTACGTCCTCCAGCGAAAAGTCATATCGGACGGTGAATGAAGTGGGTGAAATGATGCTCATATGAGTCCAGAGTCCGTGGAGCTTAGTTACCCGACATTCGTCTTGAAGGATAAGGGAAAACCCTGGAAAAAACCTTATCCAGGTAACTCACCCTGACCGAGATTCGAACTCGGGACCTCTTGAACGTGAGGCAGACATGCTAACACCACGCTTCCGAGGCGGGCTATTTCCCTACATATTAGTTTGTATAATCCTCCGTAGGTCATAACGCACGCTATAGCTATGACGTATTAACTGTAATATGGCATATTGTCATATTTCAACATCGACTATCACCCAAGTATACAGGGAGATCGGCACCCGGTAACACAGAGGTAAACATAACAGTAGAAATACCGCAAGTTCTGAAAGTTTCCCTTTCTCTGCCTCTAGAACATTCTTGAAATCTCATCAAGATTATACAGACAATAAGATAATAAAGTTAAGTCAGCTCTTGTGTTTCATTCCCAATCGGTGTCTTTGCAACGTCGTATGTGTTTGATTACGTCGTGCGTCATTAACAAAATGAAAATAAAAATGTGCATATTAAATCCTTTAAAGGCTTGTCGCTCTGTGATCCTTTGACATTCCGTTCTTTTTACATGACCAGATCATAACACACACACACACACACACACACACACACACACACACACACACACACACACACACACACACACACACGCACACACACTTGGACATAGAAGGACACATGCGGATACCTAGAAATTTACAGGGACCATTTTTTTTAAAAAAAAGACCTTTTTATTTACCGGCCACCACAACTCACTAAAGGTACTATGTCGAAGTCGTGGGTAGAGAGCCTTACCTTCTCTACCTCTTATAGATACTCACAATTAAGTAATGCCGTTTTTTTTAGCAAAACCGTTATTTGAAAGGTGTTCTGAGAACCACGGTTGTAGAGAAGAGATCTAATGACTCATATTTAAACAGATACAGTATAAGAATTAACAACTAGTTGTAGAATAGCCGACGATATCCTGGACGGCAGATAGAAAGACGACGCTCGAACAGTAAAGGAGGTGAAGGATTATTTCCTCATGCTACATGTGGCTTCCCAACTTTGGAAACACCTCTACAACGAAGAAATCCTGTTCCAAGGTACTCTTTTTCTGTTGCGTTTTAATAGATATTCTAAATTCATACCTAATGACATTCTGAAACAATCAAGAAGAACCTTTTACTTATCATGATACCACCTTAAATTTATGCTATCCAATGACAATCCCTATTGCTATTTTTAAAAATTAAAAACGTTTCTAAAATTTGGCGCCGCATCCTTAGAAGATGTTCATCTTATATACAAGGATTGTTTTTATTTTTGTGTTATGCTACTCAGACTTCGCTAAAATTCATACGCACGCACACAGAAGTCTACGCAAACAACTTTGCATTTTCAGGGGGGCTCCCAGAAGTGTTTTGAATTCTCAACGCATTTTGTAAGACATTTTCCAACTTTCAACTTATAAAAAACATATCTTGTAAAGGAGCATGGTTTATAGAAATTTATTATACCCACTAAAGATATTTCATTTCTTCTGGTGAACTCATAGGATGTCATGGAGCTTAACGCATGGCATAATTTGACTAGCTACACCAAAGGTGCTACGAAACTACTTCTGCATACGGATATATATCAATTGGAAAATCTGGAAATATTACATTTTCTGGACGATGGGTAAAAAGTGTAGTTTGATTATAATATTCAGAATATTACAAAAAACATACGTCACACACGCGAAAATATTTTAGCTGTAGCGTTTCAGTTTAGTAACATCATACGCTCTATCAATCTTTCACTGCTCACCATAGATGGCTCTACCTGCAATATCTTATAGCTATCAAGTTGAATGATAATAACATTACAAAGCTTAGTATGAGACGTAACCTGGTCCTTTAATTTTGGTGTATATTTAAGTGTATTTCCCTGTCTGAAAATCAATGGTACGTAGGACATATTCAAAACGTTACGTCAGAAGAACAAATAACTGCATTAGAGAATGGGAGTAGTGCAAGTCCGGTAAATATCTATGCTTTTCGCAATCCTGAGCCATGAATTTATTGTAATTTCCCGAGTACATTTTTTTAAATATAATACCTGTATCCGATAATTATAACTATTATTTACTCCTTTGAGTAAATGGCAGCATGTCTGCGACACGCTTGGAGATGTCGAGTTCGAAATACAGCCACGATTATTTATGTCATAGCCCACTCACTCCACTTAATACCTCCCCTACTTACAGTACATATTATAGAAGGTAAAAATATAAGATAAATTTATAAGTAAAGAAAAAGTAACAGGCTTTAAAAGTAATAGCGCTAAAGAATAGTGCGGAAGCTGATAATGGTACCAGAAATTTACATAGTGAAAAATTTGTATACATACACATATGTACATATATATACATATTTCGAAAAGCATTATATATCTGAATGGATATACCTATTATAGAAATTGACAAAAGGGAAAACTTCACACGCTCTGTTAGACTACTGTTACATATAATCTCTCATATGATTCGTACCTCGTCCATTTATACTATACATTTTATCTTATTACGGAACATAACTGGTTTATTTTTAACTATGTTTGAACTTTGTCAGATTTCCCAGTGTGATCATGTATGAAAACACTTCTGGAATATTTCGACGCATTTTTATTAGGCATTTTCTATAGGATATGTTACCTGTTCTTTATTCCCACATATGGCGCGTGTACCCCTATCAAAATTCAGAATCAGAAACGAAATCGAGCAAATCATTCTTAAGTTTTAATTCGTTTCTAAATATAGCATTCGCTCCGAAAAGTACTTGTGTCTCTCAAAACCATGGGATTTGTTTCGTGCAGATAGATTTGTGTAACAATTGCTGATTACTTTTATAGAGGAATGTAAATGTAGCTCCAAATACATTTTCCTTTAAACCTAAGTAACATTTATTAATAACTCACTTGTAGTTAAATAGATCCTCAGGGCACCAATGAGAGAATTTCTAAATATGCGAATAATAAAGAGTTGAATTATACTGCCCAAAATAACATTTTTTTCATACCTGCACACAAATAACAGGCGATCCTTAAGGAAAAAGTTTGCTGACTTTGTACCTCTCCCCAAAAATCTCCTATCAATTGAGGTTAAAGCATGTGAAGATATTACGCTCTCACCTACTAGGTTTTAGATCAAATATTGTTACATCTATTTTTGTTACGCAATGATGTATGGTACCGCATATACTATACATTATGGTGATTTAAGATTAACTAAACATGTTGTTTTTCGTGCTGTAATAATATTAGGAACATATATTTAATGAGACGAACTCGTAACTCTGCTTAAAACTGACTTGTAGCATGTGATTATCTCTTGTACTACTGTTTGCTTTCCCTCACAAGTAACCGACAATCACCGATCATTACCGAGTACTTACGACCTTGGTACCTCGTCTCCACGACAGAAGTGCCCTGATAATACCATTGTCCTTGTTCATCAAGAACATAACCCAGGTTTTCTGGGGATAAATTCTAAATCAGAAAAGAGGAAATGAATTTTTAAATAATTCTGTAACCCATGTCTTTGTGATATTTGAGCAAATTTCCGACCTAAGTTTTATAGTCATTTTCCTTTGTGTTTTCAACAGAACCAAGCAATGTCCTTCTAAATGTTTGCATAGCTGCTAATTCCACCGTTTATAGCTTTCCTACAAAGACTTCGTGATCACGTTTCTTCGGATTTGAGCTCCAACAAATATTTCTGCTTTCAATTTTCTGTAGGCTTACTGCTGTAGCTTGCCTAAACCTATGCAAATACAATACCATATTTGTTGAGTGCCTTAACACAATTGCTCATCAGAACACGTTTTATACCTAAGGGAGGGAGAGGAACCTTATCAGGCTGAACCAATGTTGTTTCTTATACTTCACTGTCCTCTGGGACATATTCCAGACACTTGTCTCTTTGTTGTCGCACATAAGGTTCTTGCATATAACTGCTGTTCACACTCTCACAAAAGCAGACACACAAACACACACACACACACACACACACACACACACACACACACACACACAGAGAGAGAGAGAGAGAATGAGAGAGAGAATTTATTTTTAAGTCTCCTTTGAAATTAAAGCATCAAACGATTTATTTTTGGCTCATCATATTTTTGCCAACAGTGAACCTCCTCATATTTTAAAACACGTTAAGTTTTGTCCGTATTTTCGTAACTTTCTTAAAGATATACAGAATGGAAAAGTGAAACAGATGAAGCTTCGTTAACATTATAAACTAAACCAACGTTTGAACTGGACCTTACTACATATATAAACAGTCTTCCGTCACCTGGGTTATGATAATTTCCTAGCTCACTTAATAAAACATTGATATCCCTACAGAAACATCTATTCTCTTCCATTGAAACATATTTTCCGAGGTTCTAAAGTGTCTATTTCTCAAATTTGTAATTTTTATCCCAGACGCAATGACTTACATTGTTGTAGTCTGCTTCCCAGAAGATCAGATCTTCTTTTGAAAAATTTAAATGGCATGCCAAATCATTCAAGTTTACCTGCTCTTTGAAATGACACCCACTTTCAGAATTTTGTGGCTGAAAGTCACGATGTTTTGATGTAGAGACTTGGTTAAACTGTACATGTTTCAACCTGCATAAATAATGGTGTATGGCAAGGGTTGGCAAAGCATGACACGCGTCTTACCGGCTGGTACGCGAAATAGTTTTGGATTATGTATATCTCTAATATCTAAAAATTGGAAATGATTTGAAATTTTAAGGAGCATGTTTGGAATCTGCAAGTGAAGATGTACTGAAATTACATATTGTCTACGCGGAGGTAATTTTGATGTTCAGTAGTGTTATTGGTAGCATTGCTTTGTCTAGCTTTTAATCAGGATCATCGATAATGGGTTGTTAGTGATGGTGCTGCCCGAGTTTCTAGTTAACACTTGTGCCGCTAGGAACGTTGGAGTAGGTTAGTTAGTCCACCGCGAAATAGATGGCGCACTGATAGAAATATGTCGCTGCGGGAAGGAGGTTGCAAAATACTCTAAGGCCCTCTGGTACTTGATATCAGCTTATTTGAAAACGAAATGAACTACCAATCTACTTTATTTATTTTTCTAAAGAAGACATAATACGCAACTGTTACGACAAAAAAATACATTGTATGCCACGGGTTGGAGCAGGAGTCCGCCATGATAGTTATAAGTACTCTAAAGAAGTTTAAACGGTATGCTCTGATTAACATTATTACAGAATTATCCTTTAATTTCCGACTAGATTTTTTGAAATCAACGTAAACAGTTGCCACATCCACTTACCCATGACCCTAATTATGAAAACTATTGGTATATGCTTATTGTGCTCGCATGATTTTATCTGCCGCTTGGGAAACTTGTTTTACAACCTCCTATATGACAAAATTGTAATTATTGCAGAATGCAAGCGCATTTTTTATTTTCATGTAGGAAAGTACACTTTTCGTATAGTAGATGCGGACCTCATCTGAGAAGCCAGGGTCCAAACATATGATCCAAATAAAGTGCCAGTGAAAAGTAAGTAAACTGCCGGGATATTGAACTAGTGCACCCGTCGTCCTCTAAATGCGACAAAATATAGATATTATTGAAGTGCGAGGTTGGTTGGTTCACTAAGTATTCGTGATTCAAATATATGCTGCTGCTAAGTGACATCTGTATTACCATCATGTACTGTCAGTTCTTACACGTTGTCAAAACAAATTCGGTGTCCAGTCGTACCTTAGTTTGGATTGTACAGACATTTCAGTAATCGGTCAACGTGTTTTTGCTAAAATGTAAGAAGTGCAGTACAGTTCAGTGATTTGCTTTTTATTTTTAGGAGTAAATGAAAAAACGTCCGAGGAGATAAAACCGAAATTGAATATCAGTACCTAAAATACAACACGGCAGCGAAGTATGGGCCATAACTAAAAAAGATAAAAAAAAAAAAACTTCAGGCAAATGAAATGAAATTCCTAAGAAGCTATGCGGGATATAGAAAACTCGACCACAAACGAAATTAAGATATACGTGAGGAGCTAGGGGTATTCGACCTGAATGCAGAGTACAAGAGTATAGAAAGAAATGGGTAACCCATGTATAAAAAATGTAAAAAGAAAAATTACTACGCTATTTTGTGAAGTATAGACCAGAATGAAAGAGGAGCATAAATTGACCAGCAAATAAATGGAACCAATAAAATAAATTATCTAGACTGCAACAGGCAGTAATGTTAAAGCATGAATGAAGAAGTAGATGATGATGATGATGATGATGATGATGATGATGATGATGATGATGATGATGATGATGATGATGATGATGATGATGAACTGGCCCACTTTGTTCCTGCTAGTCTTTTCAATAAGTTCAATCTTTTATTAACTTTAATTTAAGTTAATTTCCCATTCTTTATGTAGTAGATAGGTAGATGCCTGTAGATATTGCCTATCACACTGTGGACATAGAACTCTGAACTCTCAAAATTCAGCTGGTCCAAACTGTCTCACTCCAAATTTTCCTTCGATGTTTAGGATCAATGTCACTGAACTTTAGAGCTTTTAAGGTGCTTAATCTCTTATTGAATGCCTTGTATAAATACATTCATTGCCCAATCTCTCTCCACCTCGGTAGCGTAGATGGTAGCGTGCGTGCCTCACGTTCAAGGGGTCCCGAGTTTGAATCTCGGTCAGGTTGAGTTACCTGGATAGGGGTTTTCCGGGGTTTTCCCTTGACCTTTAAGACGAATGTCAGGTAGATCTAAGCTCCATGGACCCTGGACACATTTGAGCATCATTTTACCCATTTCATTCACCGTCAGGTATGACTTAAGTTTGGAGGACTTAAAATTAAAAAAACAATTTGCCCAATCTGAAATTGTTATTTATGCAACTTAGGCCTCTGCAACAAAGACAATGGGAGACAAAAATATACACCAAAATAAACAATAAATAAAATTAAGATACATGTATAATACACTTATATAAATAGATCCTGAGTGCATATGTATAGTTCCAACATCAATGGACGTCAGGGTCGCTAGTGTCAAGAATGCTAATTTAAAGTCTATGACTCCCGTCCCACCGTTACTGCTTTCGCTGCATCCTTCTGTATCCTTTTTCCGTAGTGTTCATAAGTAACAAATGTGGGAGGTACGCTAAACTTAGGAAAGAAGGATTTCCATCCCAAAATAACATTCCATATATCATAATAAGTATTTTGAGAAACTCTTTCTAAAGTGACAGCACCTTCAAAGAAAAGTTATGTAAACCATAAGCGCATTTACTGCGAAATGCTTGACACTTGTAAATGAGACATTAAGATCATATTAACTGACATCTTTAAATTTACTAGCACATTAAAACTATGGGCAGTATACGAGTTACCTGAAAGTTACTTTCGAAGTCTCTTACCTACGTACGAAAAAGTTTTGGACGCTGCTCGTGTGCAAGAAATGGGCTAATTGAAATGTACAGTGCTGAAGAATTTGACAATGAAACCATGAGTGGACTTGTAAAACTTTTCAAAGGTAATTCAACTCTAAGAAACATTTTTCGACAGAATAATTTTTGTGTCATTAAATTTCCAGAAAGTATCTCTTGGTAGAATTGTCATGTTTAGCCCTGAAGAGAGTTGCAAAATACGGTCGTGAGTTATGCTGTTCGCAGACAAACACGCCTCGGAATACAGCTCTTATAAAACTAAATTTGGCATTAAGTGTACATTGAAAACTTATTTATAATGAAATTCATTATGAAAATTCTTAAAGATTTTCATAACATTCCCTGATAAAAGTATCGTTTTAATGACACACAAAGTTGTTTTATTCAGTAATAAGTTGCCTATGCTTTAGTCACCCACATAAGAATGAATCCTGAATTTTCAATAATAGAAGCGCCAGCGTTGCATTTCTAAGTTCTATAAGTATCAGAATGAAAATGGATTATTCTTTAAATATATCATTAGAAGTTTCGAAGTGAGCCTATAAAAATATTAAGCTTGGTGTATTTAACGCAATTGGGAGTTTGGAGACCTCTTTTCAAACACAGAGCAATAGTCAGTTTATTTTGAAAGTGTGACTGTAATTAAACTGTAAATTATGAAACATTCAACCACTGTAGTCCCTGTTCAAATACCGGCCATGGCATTGAAATTTTGACTTTCATTCTGTATACATTAAAATCCTAATTAATTTAATTTACACAAATAGCAAGTTTGTGTTTGTGTATTAAAACAATATCTGTGAAAAAACAGTTACAAATATGACCTGAAGATGATATTTGGAGAAAGATTGACACACTCGTACTACAAAAAATGTAAATGTTGTTAAAACACAGTTTCTATCTAAGAAATTTATTTATGGAAAGACCGAACAAGATGCTACTTTTGAATAGTTTGAATTTTCCTTTACCTATACACTATGTTTAAAATATACGGAGCATAATTTCAGAAATGTAGTTATACACTATATGTACACAATCAATACATTATATTACAACGTGTGTCCTGAAATGCTTCATTTCTGAGTTATGACCCTCACAAAGCTGAAATTCACCAGAATGTTTTCCTTTCCAGAGGTCGTTGCATGAAAGGAGATTTTGTCGCCGATCGCATTGTTGCGATAAGCGCGGATTCTATGCACAAAGAGAGAGATAGGGGCTCTTTGGATCCAGAGGCTGTAGGAGTACGACTTCTCCTCTGAACATCGTAGAGAGAAGAGCCAAGGCAACTCAGACACCATGTCCCGAATACCCTGCCCAAATGTTTGCGGCCAATGCACTAGATTGGAAGAGAAGGAGCGTGACGCAGCTGTCATGGTGGTCATGGCAGTGCCTGTGGATGGCTGAGCTAGCGTAGGCCTGAGGAGGGAGCAGCTGGCGGACGCAGAATTTGGCCACTCTTGAAGAAAGTGGAGGCAGGAACAAGACCAACCTGGGAGGACATCGGGCCGAGGAGTGCTACATAAAAGTCGCACTCGGCCCAATGGGACTCACTGAAGGTCAGAGAAGGCTTGCTCTTCCGTGTATGCGAATCACCTGATGAGACGACCCAAAGAGAACAGTTGGTATTTCTCAGAAGCAAGGTCCCGGAAATCTTGGAATAACTGGATCATTCCCAGAGTCCGATCGAGGCAAAAGTACCTGATGGTGGTCGTGGAATACTTCATCAAGTGGTTGAGGTGTATGCCATTCCAACCCGGGAGGCAAAGACAATCACAGACTGCCTAGTGGAGCAAGTGTTCTGCCGATTTGGGATGCCTTTAGAGCTCCACAGAAACCAGGGTACCAATTGTGAATCCAACCTAATGAAGGAGGCTCTGGAAAGACTTGGGGTTAATAAACCATGTACGGCACCTCTACATAAAAAGTCGGAGGGCATGGTGGAGAGATACATCAAGACCTTAAAAGAGCACATGCGGTAGGTCTTGGCCAGCCATTAGCGAGACTGGGACCTCAAGGTGGCAGTGTTCTTGCTGGCCTAGCGCTCGTCAACTTGCGACACCACTAGGATGACGCCAGGCAGGTTAATGTTCGGTCGAGAGTTGCGCTTCCCTTGTGATCTAGCTTTTGGAAGCCCCCCGGACGCAAACCAGCCAGCAACGGAGTATGTGGAGAACCTGGTGGACCATCTCCACGACATGCACGAGATGGACCGTCAGAGCATCCAGAAGGCGAGCGACTGCAGTAAGATCTGATACGACAGGCAAGCCAATAGCCAAGGGTTCCAGCAAAGTGATCTGGTCTGTTTCTATCGCCCTACCCGGAACAAGGGACGCTACCCGAAACTTAAAAGGCCGTGCCAAGGACAGTCCCGGGTGTTTAAGAGGATTAGCAGGGTGGTCTACCGCATCCAGAATGTGCCCCGAGGGAAGATGCTGGTGGAACACCTGGATCATATGGCCCGCTACGATGGTGCTGTTCGTGACGTCCAGCCTTGCGGAGTGAGCTGTGTCGCGGCAACGCACAAAAAAGAACGCGCGTAGCTATAACGCGGCTTGCTAACACAAATAAACTGAGAAAGATAGCACGTAGATAAAGGTCTGCCGAAACATACAAACTGAGGTAAATGGAAATTTATGTTGAGATCTTGATTATTCGGTTTCTTTATTGTTCTGAAAATCTCTGGAATTTATCAATGAGGTGTTTAAGAAGGCGACGACTTGCCAAGAAGGGTCGTAAGCAGTAAACATCTGTAGAGAGTTGTTGTAACGAGAGCTGATATGTCACCAGAACGCTGTTTGTTATTGTCATCGAACTTGGTAGACTGTGTATGTGACGTCATGTTGTTACGTGAGAATTGAACAGTGTATTTCTACGGAAATAAAGAGCATTTGCAACTCGGACATTTAATTCTACGAACCCAAAGTCACAATATATACATAGAAGGAAGCGTTAATACCTTCAGCCTTTTGAAAAGATATTTGCTAGTGCCTGCAGTGTGAAATGAAAATTGTACCTTAACTTTCTTTTCTATAGCAAATATTCATTTACTTCCTGAGCATAATGACTCAGGCGATTTGGTCTATGGTCCCCATTCGGGAGGCACGGGTCCCTTACCCTTTCCCATCCTACCTGAACCTTAGGTTTTTTTCGGGAGATTTCCTAGGTCGCCAGGCGAATGCCGGGGGGGGGGTTAAACACATCCCCTATATTTCCTGTCCCTCCGTTTCTCACCATTATCATTCCAAGGCATTTCTCTTCTGGTGGTTGGCGGTTTTCTTGGTGGTGCTTAGTAGGATGATATGTTCCAAGAAACTTCATCCTCTTTTAGGACGTTTACTAGTCTCCGAACTCAGTCTTGCGGTGAGGCTGTATCCGAATTACAGAATGGTGGGACATGCTTTGTCCTGGCGTGCCTGGGAGTTTCTACGTAGTAGAATGTACTAGAATGTACCCTCTGAATTGTCCTGCCTCTTTGTGACGGCTCCCTCTGCTTTCTCTCACCTCATCCTTCCTCCCGCAGATGCCCCCAACTGGGGGTATAAGTGCAAGAGACGGCACTAGGGTCTCCGTGTCGATTCCTCTCCTTAAAGTAGTCCAGTCCAGTCAGGAACTTCTGAGTTGTCCCATAATAGTATATCATATTCCAAACTAGAGTTATATATCACATTATTTCTAATATAAGTATATCTATAAAACTTTCATTCACCAGTGCTCGAATAACACAACGGAAAGAGCTCATTTTGTGTAAGATATAGTTTATGTGAACTTGCCAATCTGTAGATATATCTTTCTAATTAAAAGAACGCAAATATGAGACAGTCAATTTCTTTCATTATCACATTATTAATCCCAGTTTCTATCGGAGAGCTTGATGTACGACGACTTGTAAGTGTAACAAGCTTTGTTTTGTCTAACTTCACATATAATTTACTATCTTTAAACTAAAACCTATATGACACAATTCTTAACATAATTGTAATTAATTACAAACTTATTTCAATGTTTACTGATCACTAGGACACTAGTTCCATCAGAAGATATAGTGATACCTGCGATATGCTTTATACGAAGTGAGATGTCGTTCATATCGATCAGAAATAGTAAATGCCCTGACACTGAACCTTACAGTACTCCATCTACTACTGTTTTATAATTTGAAATTTCCTTTTGATAACTGATATCAGTGTTTACTTCAACTTTCTCTTGTCTCTAATTTAGATAAGACACAAAGAAGGTTATTAATTTAGCCTGCACACTTTCACAGAATTGTTGTACAGTGGGTCATAAAGTATTTGTTGTGGATGATGAGCTGAAATCTGTAACTTCGCGTAGTCCCAGCTATTGCCAGGAACAGACTAATAAAATAATAACACTAAGGCATATAGGACAACCACAGACTTCTTTATCCTCTCCCTGACTCACTCTACGTTCTGAATATGCTACATAGTGTATGAGTAGCTTTGGTGGTCTACTATCTACTTGTGTAAGTATAACAATTATTACGTTGCAACCAAAAATTAGATATCGACAAATCGGTTTGGTGGCATAGTTGGATAGGAATTATTGCTATACGTCTAAAACATTACAGGACAAATATTGTTTTGAATAGTATAAAATATATTTTGGGGAAAGAATCACATTTGTAATGCGGCGTGAATTGGTTCTGTCTCTATATTCCTTCTCTCCCCGGGCGCGCGCTGCGCAGGTCTGTGCGAGTGTGCGCGTATGTCTGTGTGAAAACCGGGAAAATCGTACGTGTGTCACTCACGTAATTGTCGCGCTTCACGTGCAACATTTTCTATTGCTAATCTTGTGTACCTACATGCCAGGGCAATAAAGAAGTTCAGTAGGCATCAAGGGATCATTACAAGAATTTCAATCGGTTGGCTTATGATGACATTAAAGGTGATAATCACAGTAAAACGAGTTCTTGTATATCTTTGTTACAAAAAACTATTTACATTCGCCTAACTTTGTGAACGTACGTCCGTCAGAAACAGAAGCGTCCATAAATTAGAACCTAAAATGGAATGGCACTGTGCTTCTACGTGTGCCCAGCAGATGGCATTAGGAACGTCTAGTTTGGCGACATCCACCCTTTCGTTTAGATGGCGGACCGTTAGCTTGTATTATTCTATTGTAATGCTTTATGTTTTGTGAAAAACAATGGCATTTATGTAGTATTTATTTAAAAATTGAGAAATATGATATTAAAGTAACCCAGCTAGATTCATAGGCTCTCGGGCTTAGAACGCGGCATATTTCCATTGGAAGCCTCAACGATAGTGTCATAGGTTGCCTATGTAAACTTACTTCTTGTACCATTATCAGCTTCCGCAGTATTTTTAGCACTGGCTTGCATTTTCAAATGCCTGTTACATTTTTGTAACTTAACATTCTCTACTATGAATAGTAAGTAGGTCAGTCAGTCTTGACATGAAATGGGTGAAATGATGCTCCAGGATCCATGGGGATTAGAGCTACCTAACACTAATCTTTCAGGATAAGAGATACCCCCGAAAAATACCTTATCCAGATAGCGGAACCTTACCCACATTCGAACTAGGGAGCTCTTGAATTTAAAGTACACACCACCGCTACCATTAGGGAGAGAAGTTTAATCCATGCAGACGTAGTTTAGTGAAAGCCGCTCATCATTCACGTGTAGATGAATGAGAATCACCAGAACGTTGCTTATACATTTCTAAGATAGAAAATGAAGTTGATAGAAAAACAAGCTGATCATCAGGGATGGCATCATACACATTATTTCACCTGCAAGTGTAAATATTATAGCAGTATACACTACATATATGAAGTAGGTTCTAATAACATTAAACCCTTGTGGTAGAAGAAAAGAAAGCAGTAAATACCTTTAGGTAATCTCTCTTTGTCATAAACAATAACTGGTTTGTTAGTTATTATCTCAGGATACACTACAGCTTCAGGACACCAAATTAAGTAACATTTATGCCAAATTTATGTAAGCGGAAGCTATAAAGTAATTAACTGCACTGTGACAGTAACCATGGAGAAGAAGAACGGGATTAATAGCCAGGATATCGAAACACGGACCACTTGGTCTTAAACATGTCAACATACCAGCATGCCATATACTGTCGAACTAAATTCAGCAGCACATTCAAAATACTGAAGATACTTGTTAGATATTATATACTCAAAATATGATAACAATAATAACGGCGTTAAAACAACTGTAACAATGAAATCATACCAAGGGAAACCGATAGCTCCACATATACATTCACTTAATAAGGCTTCCTTTCCCATAAACAATTATTAGTTTTTTAGACTTTATCTTACTGTATGGTACATCTACACCTCGGTTCATGTCATGGAAATCAATTAAATATAGTTTATATCTAAATAACACGATTACACGCGTTGCTTCATTGGTGGTCTTCCCTGGCGTGCAATTTACAATAATAGCAAAATCGTTTTATTACTAAGGTATATTTATAACAAAACGTTAATATATTTCAGTCACACTACCTTCTCAATCCATTCTTCCACAAAGGCTTATTTTTCCACCTCCTCCAAATGTAAGATAAAAGTTATTACATATTTCCCTGTTGTTACAAGAAAGATAAAGGGACAAAATGTTTAAACAACATTTCAAAACTTAACCCACGAAAGAGATTTTCTCCAACAACCTTATGGTGATTAATATTATTGTTATTATTGTTGTATATTATATACAAATGTGAGTAAGTAACCTCCTTCTTCCATACCCATCGAGGAATTTATGAAGTGCAGCATTTGAACATAGAATTCGGGACTTGCGTAGTATTGGTACGGGGATCTTTATTTGACACGAGAAAACGTCCAGGGTATGTATTATTATCGGTCCATTTTGTAAGTTTAGACATCGTCATTAGGTTTATTGTGCAACATTGCCGAACGCATGCTCTGCGCAATTTGCTGCAGATCTTCAACTGTCTGAATATAAATATAAGATGGCGCCAGAGAAAGAACCGGAAACAAAAGTTCAGCAAGTGCACAAAGTAATTATAATGTACATAATAATTAGCTCGATAGCAGCTCATTACCTGTAATTCTACAGTCTAGATCTTTACATTTTACACATTCCTAGGAAACTAATATAGTAGATAAAGCTGAATTGTGATATCAATGAAACCAGGCGATATTGCAACTTACGTGTTCCAGGTTTTCTTTCTGGGTTTTTCGTTACAAGGTTTTGAAAACTCCTATGATTTTCAATTATTGAGTTGTGATGCTTACGTAATTGTTTTATATACATTTAGTATAGCAGATATTCGTATGGAAACCTGCAAAATTGCAAACGAACTATGCCTTAAACTACACTGCAATTAGGGTTAGGTTTACTAAGGAGATGAGTTGGCACAGCGATCAGTATTGATTTACTTTAGGGACGCGAGAAAATGTATTCCGATGCCTGGAAGACTGAACTACGGGAGGGAGGTGGGTTTGCATTAGTTAGTGGCGCCAGGACGGTCCAGTTTTCTTATCCCTAACCAGTGAAGTCAGCGCATAGTTTTGTAAGATTTAAAGGAATGTAAAAGCAACTTTGCCACATGAAACGTTGGTGGTTTTTTACAACTCTCCAGTATCAACTGAGGTACTTATCGATTATTTTCTTGTGACTTCATTATCTCTCTCTTCCTCTCTCGCATATACATTCTTCAACCATTTTAATCTTACTTTCTTGTTTTTAAATACATTTCCAATACTCAAACTTGTAAGATATCTGGAACGAAATACTTGTAACTTTCTAAAATTAGCGATACTTAATATAATACTAAACTGCGTGGTATTTAAAATTAAGTGTGTCTTGTTCCGAAAATAAATACATTGTTTCATTTATTACTGTTCTCATGAACAGATTATATGGACATGCTACTACAATTAATATAGCCACCAAATCACCAAATGACTTGACGCCAAATTACGTAACGACCAAGGAAATAAATAAAATAATTATTTTGTTTGATAATGACAGTTTATATACAAAATCACGTTAGTGTCATCGGCATGTCGCAGGTTTCACGAAGGAGTTCTTTAAATTTCAGTAAAGCTGATATCACGCATTTCACTTTTAGCCTCACGAAGAAACCATCGAACTAGACAGGGGCTGATCTCGCCAACTTGGGATCAAACTGCCAGCATGTTACTCATTCTGGTCAGCTTTTACTATCATCAGCACCATCGTCGTCGTCACCACCATCGTCGTCGTCGTCGTCACCACCATCGTCGTCGACACCGTTACCGTCGTCACCGTTATTGTTATTATGATGATGATGGTTATGATGATGGTTATGATGATGGTTATAATGATCATCATCATCATCATCATCATCATCATCATCATCATCATCATCATCATCATCATCATCATCATCATCATCATCATCATCATCATCATCATCATCATCATCATCATCATCATCATCATCATCATCATCATCATCATCATCATCATTATTATTATTATTATTATTATTATTATTATTATTATTATTATTATTATTATTATTGTTGTTCTTGTCATTGTTGTAATCATCAGGAAGGAGGTAAGGAAGGAAGGAAGGAGGGCATTAGGGAAGGAAGGAAGGATGGAAGCAGGAAAGAGAAACAGAGAAAAAGCGATAGAAAGAGAGAAGAAAATGAGTAGTGTTCGGTGAGCTTGGACTGTGAAGACGAGCATGACAGGTTGGTCGAAACGTTAGTTTTGTCTTACTTGACAGAACTGGATAGACAAGATATTAAACGTTGAGTGGTGTGTTCTATCAAACAGCTTGCCCCTTTAAGATGGCCGCATCATGACGTTCGAAGTTTTAGTTTTTTCCAATATGACAAAATCTTGTTAGCCAACATTTTATACGTTGTGTCGTGAGTTCGGTCAAGCAGCTTGCCTCTTTAAGATGGCCGCAACAGGATGGTCAATGCTTTAGTTCTTTCCAATATGACAAAATCTGGGTAGCCAAGATATTATACGTTGTATTGTGAGTACTGTCGAGCTGTTTGCTCATGTATGATGACAACAACAGGATGATCGAAACTTTAATTCTATATAACATGACAAAACTGGATAGCTAAAACATTAAACGCTGTGTAGTGAGCTCTGTCAGGCAGCTTGCCCCTTAAAGACGACCACAGTGGGATGTTCGAAACGTTAGTTTTACCTAACATGACAACAACTGGATAGACAAGATATTAAACGTTGTGTAGTGACTTCTGCCAAGCAGCTGGCATTTTAAAGATGGCCGCTACAGGATGGTTGAAACGTTAGTATATTCTAACATGAAAAAAAAAACTGGAGAGCCAAGATATTTAAGGTAGTGTAGTGCTTGGAAGTTAACAGAATATTAATTGTTTAATATAATTATGTTTAATTTTTTCATTCATATCGGCAACAATGCAATTTCATAAGCATTCTCTAATCTCTTTTTACTATCTAACGCTTTAACATAATGGATTATGTCAATCATTATATGGTTCTTTACATGACAGTATTTATAAATGTTTGTGGCGTGTTGCGTATTTGTTTCACATTTCGTTGTTAGGA
The DNA here is from genome assembly GCA_030765055.1 of Mantis religiosa. Lineage (NCBI taxonomy): Eukaryota > Metazoa > Arthropoda > Insecta > Mantodea > Mantidae > Mantis > Mantis religiosa. The sequence goes on from JAUKNK010000391.1 coordinate 130,050, forward strand.
ATATGTCATAAGTAGGAATGGTGACCATTCCGAATATTAATGCTTTAACTTTACTCGAGGTGTAAATCATTGGAGTTCGTACTGCCCGCCAAGCCTGTAGAGTAACCGAGGGCGGAACAACTCGCAACTAGAGCAACAGATAGCGCTACCATATAAATCACTGTTTAAAAGTATAAAGAACACATCTTTTTCATTGTTCTCGGGTATATTTAAGTAATCTTCCAAATTGTGCCAGAAAACTAGATATTTTGTTTAAAAGTATTATAAATTTATACTAAACATGGAATGTGCGGAAATATTAGGAATATATATTTTCCTGCTTTGGAATCAAGTGATCCGGGAACAGATTTAAATGCGGCCGATAGCTAGTGTAATGTCACTTTACTATTAGAATTCGAATGCCTACTGAGGTATTATAAACCTTGAGAGTTCATTAGATTTATTACAGCGGTTTTCAAGCACATGTTTTAGGCAAAGTTTCAGAAACCAAAAGTATCAAAATGTTGTGTAGTGTGTCTTGAAAAGCATCTAGAGATTTGAAGACCTCGACAAGATGGTTCAAACGCTAGTTTTTTACATACAATAGATAATATATTATCTAATATTGGTACACATCGATGCGCTCTTGTTCGGTTTCTAGGAGATTATGAGGCCCTTTCAGGCTTTTGCGTGCATCGCGCATCGCTTGAGGGTACCCGAGGTAACACTGGAGGTAATCCGAGCAGCAGAAAACCTGAAGTCCTTTATAAACTTCCAATGAACTGGTTGGCTTCAAAATTATCTCACATTTAAACTCTTCTTTTATCTGAACATCAAACTTGAAGTTGCCGACCAAGGGTTACCAATATCCCTGTTTAGAGTTACTGAAGGCGGAATGTTTTTACTCGATAAAATTTATTCTTTCCTCACGTATATATGAACTGACAAATATCTTCTCTCATTTCTGGTATGCCTGGCCCAAGACAGAACAAGAGGACTGTCCTAATCGCCCTCATGCCTCGGACTGTTTCAATGGCTTTCCAGCCACGATGTGCTTTCTTCGGCCTGACGCCGAAGACTGTTTTCCACAGCTGCGCGTGTGGATGTCCAACATGATTCTTTACGTATTGGAATCCTTTAATTTCGGTATCAGTGGTTAGACTGCTCCATTCTCACCAGGGCGGACGACAGCAAAGTAAGATTATCAGTGGGGTGGGTTTTCTCCGGGCAGTCCGTTTCCCCAACCATCTCTTTCCATCGGTTCTGCATCTTCGTCCCATGTTTCCTCAGTGTCTCCGACTGCGGTGCCGTATGCAGTCAAAGCTGGCGTTAAGCGCTATACACATTACAATTACCAACACTATGACTAATAGCGTTAATAATATTGTAGGAGTACCAATAACTGTCAGCACCTTATATTTAACCTAAGTATAATACATTTAATAATTAATGTTACCTTAATCGGGCATGTTTTCACCATACAATGAGGACTCCTGTTTGGCCTATACATTGTCCTCACAAGAAATGAAGTCATTTCAGGATTAACCGTTTGTTGAACTAATGATTGTAGGTTAGGTATCATCCTATTGCTGATTTGTATTCCACATATCATTTTCTGTCCCTTCATCGTGTAAGCAGTAGTTTAACCAGAAGTTACGACCCCTAATGGCCCCTTAAACTGTTCTACTACATCTGGATTTTACCATCTCCAAGACACAAACACCAGCTTTGTTAACGCTGTGTACCCTGCAAGCTGAAAAAATTTGCTTAAACTGAAGGATCTTGGATACCTTAATCTTGAGATGCTTTTTGTTTAGGTAAACATTATTTCATTATTTCCTTGAAAACTTTGTCGTTGTGAGCTAGGATTTGTAGAATGAGAAACAGCCAGCGTCCACTTTTCCCATTGCATAACTGAAAAACTCATTCACTTTATTTTAATATTTAGCTTTTAAGGAAATATACTTAGACGTGTGAAATCTAAATACCAACGCTCCCTAAAAAAACTAGCGAATAGTCCTAATCTTTTTCATTGCAATATTTTCCTTTTAAGACAATATATTAGCGTTCAGCGCGTTGTGTAAAATCTGTACAAAACAAAACTTCAAGTTTTATCAATTTAAAAATATTTTAACTATACAAAATATCTTTGGTGAATAACATCGTATTCTTCCGCACACTTCATACTGAAATACGCGTTCCTATTTTATCACTTCTGAAAGCATATTTAGCTACGGCGCACTTGATCCTTCCATAAGAAAAGCATGGTGTATAAGAGCCCATTGTGACTTAATGATGTGAAAACCGATATAGTGCCATCTGCTGGGCGTGTGTAGAAGCACAGTTCCCACTAATGGAAACAAAAGTACACTCATTTATGCCAATGTAAATGGTTCATTAGTATACTGTTGTACCATGAAGTACTACAGGAGGACGCATATGCAAGAACTGGTTTACTGAGGTTATAAATTACAAAGTCATCACAGGGCAACCAGATTTAAATAGGTTTACTGATCCCCTAATTCACACTAAACTCTCACATTGCCCTTGCAGGTACGTACACAACTTTAGCAATAGAATAGCGTTTATGTCTATTACATGAATACAAATGGATAAGACTTTTTAAAAGTATTTTGCTAACGATTAGCAAAAGTTATGTGAGTAGAATACTTAAGTTGTCTTTTTCTCGGTTTTATTATGTTCTTCAGGGGGCGCCGGGGTAGCGCGGTGGTTTCGTTCGCGGCTCCCGTTCTAAGGGTCCCGAGTTCGATTCCCGGCTCTGGGGTTGGCGATTTTAAGTCGGCCCTATCCACGCCTTCACCTCTGTCTAGCACACGTGAAGTATCCCCTATGCCCAACGTGGTTCGGAGTCCACGGTAAAAACTGTAGGTCCTCTCACCTCACCGCCATCTTCACTATCACCCTATCATCGGAGGTAATGGACACCGCCCTCTGGGTGCCTCCACCTGAGAAATGGGTCCGGTCATCACTTGGTGGGGTGAGGTTACCCCGAAGGCCAAGGTTGCCATGTGGGGAGTGTTAGTAACTAACTAACTAACTTATGTTCTTCAGGCGCACGCGTGACCGCGCATCTCGCACCCCTACACAAACAAACAGGTATTTTGTAATTCACAAATATATGCGGATTATTTCAAAAAATGCATTTTTATTGTTTAGGTTACTTCAAAACATATATTGCCTATTTAAGTAAATCTTTGGATATCTTGCGATTATTCCGCTATTTAATTTAAGCAAATATGACAGAAAATAAATAAACATTCTTCCATCCACGTTACTTTATTCACAACGCTCTTTTGTCTAAAATTATTTCCATTCATTTATACGTATATACCTGACGATGCAAGAGAATGCTTTATTCGACATCTTTTATTCATTGACTCAATGATTTGCGTTTAGTTAATTTGCTAATACCCACAAAGTCCTGTGTTGAACATCCCATACAAATGTACAACGTTCTAGCACATAACTTGGATATTGAACACTAGAGCCACACTATTTGTAGGCATTATAATTATTGTGATAATTATATAAATATATTTCCCTACAGGTTAGTTTTTATAATCCGCTATAGGTCGTAACGCACGCTTTATCTATGACGTGTTAGCTGTAATATGTCATATTGTCATATTTCAACAGCGACTATGACCCTAGTGTACAGGGAGATCGGCACATGGTAATACAGAGTTAAACATTCCAGTAGAAATAACGCAAGTTCTGAAAGTTTCCCAATTCTCTGCCGCTAGAACATTCTTGATATCTCACCAACATCAGACAGATAAGATAATGAGAATAAAACAGCTCTTGTGTTTCATTCCCAATCAGTGTCTTTGCTATGTCGTATGTATTTTATTACGTCGTGCGTCATTAACAAAATGAAAAGAAAAATCTGCATATTAAATCCTTTAAAAGCTTGGCGTTTTGTGATCTTTGACATTCTGTTATTTTTGCATGACCAGAGCATAATACACAGACACACACACACACACACACACACACACACACACACACACACACACACACACACACACACACACACACACACTTGGACATGAAGGGACACAAGCAGATACCTAGAAATATACACGGACCAGTTTCTTAAATAAAAAAGACATATTTATTGAATGGACATCAAAACACACAAAAATTACTACGTAGAAGATCTGGGTAGAGAGCCAAACTATCCTACCTATTATAGATACTGACTCTTAAGTAATTTGTTTTAAGAAAACCAGTTATTTAAAGTGTGTTCTGAGAAGTAACTAACTAATTTTCAAAGTACAGCTTATTAGATTCTATGGTCTTGAGCCATCATTCAGCGAGGTTTACCTTCAAACGATGGTACCAGTCTCTGGTTGTTGATGCAAAGAATTCGCTGACCCTCACCTGAACTGGTTCAATATGAAAAACTTTTCCACGTGTGAGAATTGGTCATCTATCGGAAAAGATAATAATCTGATGGAGTGAGATAAGAGCTGTATGCTGGGTGTAGTAGCAGTTCGCTTCCTGCCCAACTCCTGAATTTTGTCCATGTTTGTTCATGTATTGTGAGGTGTTGCATTATCCTGTTGCATTAAAACTGGGTATTTCCGTCTCAAAAGTTCATGAACTCGTTCCAGTTGCTGAGAATAAAGATCCGCATTAATCATTAAATTAATTAAATGGCGGTTAAATTAATTACCTGGTGTGTATGGTATCTAAATGAAAAAGGAGAATGTTGAAGTAAACACTGATATCAGTTATGAAATGAAACATCAAATTGTAAAACAATAGTAGATGAAGTACTGCACGGTTCAGTGTCAGAGCATTTACTACTTCTGATCTATTGCACGACATCTCACTTTATATAAAGCATCTAGCATGTACAACTTTATCTGCTAATGGAACTAGTGTCCAGGTAACCAGTAAAAATTGAAATAAGTGTGTAATTAAATTCAATTATGTTTAGAATTTTGTGTCATCTTGGTTTTAGTTAAAGCTAATAAATTATCTGTGAACTTAGACAAAACAAGGATTGTTACATTTACAACTCATCGTACTTCACGCTCGCCGAGAAAAATTCGGATTAATAATGTGCTATTAAAAGAAATTGAATGTATCATATTTCTGTCCTTTAAATTAGAAGGATATAAAGATTGGCACTCTCACATAAACTATATCTTACATAAAATCAGCTCTGTCCGTCGTCCTATCCGAGCACTAGTGAACTAAAGTTGTACAGATACACTTATATCAGTATACTTTTCATATTGTTACTCTAGTTTGGAATATGATACATTATTATGAGACCACTCAGTAGGACTTTACTGGACTGGACCACTTAAGGGAGGGGAATGGACACGGAGCCACAAATGCGGTCCTTTGTACCTATACCCACAATCGGGGACATCTCCGGGAGCAAGGATGAGGTGAAAGGAGAAAAGGGCAGCCTTCCCAAATGGTGGGACAGTTTAAAGGGCACGTTTAAAAACATTCTACGACCTGGAAACTCCCAGGCAGGCCGGGACAAAGCATATCTCTGCCTTCTGTCACTCGTATACACACCCCCTTCGCAAGAATGAGTTCGGAGACCGGTAAAAGTCCTACCAAAAGCGGAAGTCTCTCAGAGCATATCATCCTGCCATGCACCACCAACACAACCGCCGACCACCAGCGGAGAGATGACGTGAAATAATAATTTGAGAAGTGGAGGGACAGGAAATTTAGGTGATGTGTTTAACCCACCCGGCATCCGCCTCATGACCTGGGAAATCTCCCGAGAGACTCTAAGGTTCAGCTAGGATGGCAAAGGGAAGAAAACCCGTTACTCCCGAATGGGGACCTTAGATCAAATCGCATGAGTCATTTTGCTCAGGAAGTAAATGAATATTTCTTATGCCAAAGGAGGTTAAAGGTATAACTTTCACTTTACATGGCAGGATCTAGCAAGTATCTTTGACAAGACTGAAGATATTAACCATTCCTTGTATGTATATATCGTTAATCTGAAAGTCCTTTGTACTCATTCAGGCTTCAGTTCTAAAAATTAAGGGAATTCGTAAAATGAACAGTAGACGAAGGTTTAACATCCGTCATACTAGCGAAAACTTTGTTTGCAGACAAAGGGGTGTATTATGAGACCAACATTTTAACGCTCTTCCTAATAATCTGAAAGGGAAAAGATGGAATTTCAAATCGTTTAAAATTTCTATTAGCGATTACCTACGCTCAAAAGCATTTTCTGGGGTACAAGATTATCTGATTTGCAGATTTTTGCGAATTAACTGAAAGTAAATGATTCCAACAAAGTATAAAAGAATTGGAATTTGAAGTCTCTCTTGTACTGTTGGGTCGTTGCTTATTAAAGTTTGGAAATAAATTTAGAAAAACCTACTTAGTAAATAACGCAATATAAATGGAAATTTATTTTAGTACATGTAACAAATCTATATATTTTATATCTTAGCAAATATTTTAAAACACCCTTCTTAAACATAAAAATGTGATTGAGGGAATCAACCATACTGCCTTGAAAGATGAAAATGATTATCAAGTTTCCTACTTAGGTATAACAGGTTCCAACAAAATCAAATGGACTGCGAGTAAGTACCATAAATCAATAAACAATCTTGCAGAAGTCGCCTTTGTATAGTACCATACGCAGCTATTTGTACACTAACGCTGTGGCTTCTAATTGAAATATGCCGCGTTCTAAACCAGAATGACTATAAAATTACCTGAGTTTCTGTTATATGCTATTTCTCCGTTTTTATGTAAATATCACACTCAAACATTTCTTCCTGTTAGAAAAAAATTGTAAACATTACCACAGGCTAACACCAGTAAACAGGCCGCCATCTAGTCGGTAGAGCCAACGTAGACGCAGCTAACGCATTCTGCTGGCCACACGTTGAGACTAGGGTTCATCATTAATGAGACCTTCTGCTTTTGATATACATAGCGTCAGGAAAATGTGAATAGTTCTTTGGTAAATTTTTGAATCATGAAGTATTAGAGTTGCAAATATATACAGGAACACCTATTACTGTTGTCAAATACAAAGTAATCACAGAGGCACCACATTTAAATTGGTTTGGTGATCCCTTAATGCCTACTCTTCTTCCATTTTCCCTTTATACGTATGTACACAGAATTAGCATTAAAGTAACGTTAATGTTTATTAACTGAAGAAGATGGAGGTATAGGCCTCTTTATGAGTTTTTTTACGAGATTGGCGTCAATTATATAAGTGGAACACATAACATATTTATTTTCCAGTTTTCAGTTTATTTGTGTACACACACACACACACACACACACACACACACACACACACATACATACATACATACATACATACATACATACATACATACATACATACATACATACATACATACATACATACATACATACATACATACATACATACATACATACATACATACATACATACATACATACATACATACATACATACATACATACATACATACATACATACATACATACATACATACATACATACATACATACATACATACATACATACATACATACATACATACATACATACATACATACATACATACATACATACATACATACATACATACATACATACATACATACATACATACATACATACATACATACATACATACATACATACATACATACATACACTCAGCAAGGGAGGGAGGGGAGAGACAGAGATAGGATAATTTTCTATCTCACATACATATGTGGGTGTTTCTCCAAGTTCTATTATTTATTCTTCAGGTGGCTTCAAAATATATATTTATGGTGTAATCTGGATAATAAATGTTGGAATGTGCAGCAAATTTCCATTATTTCCTTAAAGGAAACAGTAGAGAAAGTAAATTAGTTAATTTCAACATATGAACAGAGATGCCTACCTCTCTGGCATTTGAATACGATAATAATTTCAAATATCTCTAGCTCTGCCTACCTCCTTGGCGTAGCTGGAAGCGTGGCTGCATTACGTTCAAGATAACCCTAGTTCGGGTTTCCGTCAGGTTGAATTGTAGGACAGGGCTTTATACTGCGGTTTCCATTATTTTGAAAGATAAAATAAATATCGTGAGCTAAACACTGTGGACCTTGTGGTCATTTGCATATCATATCATGATTTGATACATTGTCCCATGTGACTTAAGGATGGAGATTATAAAATCAAGAGTATAGGCCGATCTGACAGATGAGCCAAAGTATGTATCTAATGTGATGTTTGCGGCAAGAGTTCCTAAGTTCATTTCCAGTTAGCTTATGTTTGAGAGCAACTCGTTTATAGAAACTCAGTTAATGTAGTTAGTGCATTGACTATTTTTATAATATATGTAAAGCAGCATTCCTATGAGTGTAGAGCTCATAAATGGATGGTTGCCACGATATTTTCTCCCCAAAACGAACCATCTCGATGCTATACTATTCGATGATCCAATTGTTGTACGAAGGTTTCTATAGAACAGTTTTCAATAAATGCCTGCCATGCGCCTACAAATTTCAGCTATTTGCCTAGTGTTAATCGAGGCGGAAATTTTTATATATGCTATTTTCCTAAAAGGTGCAAGTACAAATTTGAAGTACAGGAGATTCTGAATCATAACAAAAACTTTGTTGTTCCGGCCGCAGTGGTATGACCTTTAAATTTCGTTTTGATAGCGCGTCGACAGATTAAATGTTATATACAAGTACTGCGGAATTATAATTAATACATTTTAAAACATCTGGCTATAGTCATGTTATATATGATTATTCAATTTACTACAAAACTTGAATAAACTGATTAACTAACAGATACAACACACATTATCACGGGGCTCACCGTTCTCAGCAACTTGTACACTAACGGTATGGCATTCAATTGAAATTTGCCGCGCATAAGGCAAAAAGATAAAAGTAACGTTTCGACCGACCTGTCGTGGTCGTCTTCAAAGGACAAGCTGCTTGCCAGGACACACTACTAAATGTATAATATCTTGGCTATCCAGATTTGTCATGTTAGACAAAACTAACGTTTTGAACATCCTGTCGTGTTCATCTTCAAAGGCCAAGCTGCCCTCCTTCCTCCCTGCCTCCCTTCCTCCCTTCCTCACTCTCTCCCTCTCTGCCTCTCTCTCCCTCCCTCAATCCTTCCTTCTTTTCCTCACTTTGTATTTATTGTAAATAGGGTACTACAACAATCCATCCAAGAACTGAGGTTTCACCAAAAATGTATGTTTCCAAACCGGCTGAATCCAAAAATATGTTTTTGTGAACGAAGTTAGGTGTCAATTTGTGTTTGTGTGCAAGGGCGCACGAGTACCTTATGTGTACAAGTATCTGTGAAGAGTTGAAGTTAAAGCAGTTTTACACACCTCACGGGATTTAAATTTACATCTTCGAAGGATGTGACAAGAATATGGATACATTTTTAAAATGAAAAAATCAAACTCTAAACTAGCCTTCTACACACAAACTGGACAGATAGCACTGAGGTAGCGCTCAGTATGTCTGAGTTTATTCTACTAGTAGATGGCAGAAATTTTTTAATTAGCATCTGATTTATTTTTATAACATTTCAGGTCTAAGATGGACTTGAAGACGATTGCATCTGAAGAGAGTGTACATACACTGGACTTGCCGTGTATGTGCGAAAACCTTACCTAAACATCTGTGTGTTTGGACCATTTTCCGGTAAGCCTCCTCGTTTTGCGATGTAGTAATAATAGTAGTAGTGGTAGTAGTATTAGTAGTAGTAATAGTAGTAGTAGTAGTAGTAGTAGTAGTAGTAGTAGTAGTAGTAGTAGTAGTAGTAGTAGTAGTAGTAGGAGTAGTAGTAGTAGTAAGAGCAATGTAGTTTGATGGTGCGAGCTGAGTCTGGCTCCGTGAGGAAGGAGTTGCTGCCCTTGATCACTTCCCGAATCTCATGGTCAGTGAGCAATGAATAAAAGTGTGTTAGGTTCTGGGCTCCGTGATGAAGAGTCGGCGGACTCGAAACGCTGCAGGAAGCACTTCACGAGTCAGTAAGTGCGGCTCTGTACGAAGGATTCGCCGAGTTGTATACCCGGCAGCGAAGCGGTTTACGTGTTAATATTGGAGTTATGTTTAGAATCGGTGAGGAGCTCCGTGTTCGGGGTTAACGTGCTTGTAGGACAGAAGGAATGTTACAGCACAAAGGGTCATACAGACACATTGTACTGACCTGTCGAAGTGCTATATTTGTGTCGAATACAGCCTGATTGTCCGTTACAATTAATGGCGAATGGATGAACTTTGCGTCTTTTTCACGGTACTCCTGTTTAAGGGAAATATAAATTTAGGAAACGTTGTGCCACTAGGAATAGGTCGGAAATGGTTAATTTCACAAATCAGAAGATACATTTTATATCAATTGTGCGTTTAAACGGGGTGTATGCCCTTTGTTTACCAAGGCTTTATGCATCATTAACGGTTTACTGGATATACGTACAAATTTAATCCATAATAAAGTGGGCTAATGTGGACACTCCTAAACACTGAGGACACGCTTTTGCTGTGTCATAAAATATGTTGAAATAATATATCTTCATTACAACAGAGACGGTTTTCAGAAACTAAACATTTTCCATAACTGCTTCAATTAAAGATTTATAAGCAGTGGTTTGATGCTCTTGAAAGTATTCATGTTGCAATCTTCCTTGACAATGGTCTTTCATATAATGTTTGGTATTTAACTGAGTCTTCGTTTTTTTGGTTATGCTGTTGAAAGTTCAGGTTTTTCAAATCAAATCTGCTCTGTATTACTTTTATGTTAGTTACATATGTTAGAACATGAGGAGTGTGAGTATAAGTACTGAATAGCCGTTAATCTCACTTAATAACCACAATAATTCTGAAAGTACTTAAACTATGGCTTTCCAAAAGTACCATAATTGGCTTAGACTAAAAGATGAAGAATGGCTTTATGGAGAATAGAAAACGCACATTGCTTTAGTTATAGCTGACTTCAATAGTCAGTCGCAGTCACCTGTTTCCTAACGTCTGTTTCACAATCGTAACCTATAGCGTTAAAATCTCGTGAGCCTAGGAATTTTAGTTTGTTTTTCTGTCGAAAATGGTACTCCTTAACTTGCAAGTAAGTGTCTCAACCAAAGTTTTAAATTTTATCCACAAGCATTGTAAATATGAAAATGTATGATACAAGCGAATGGGCTGCCATCTATTGTTGTAAGTTGGACACAGCCCGTAATGCATTACCCCCTATCGGTAAAGTGGAGTAACCCGCTCAAGGCTCTCCTAATACCACGTGATATGTTGAAATGCAATAACTGCTTTACTTACGTAAGTAGAAAGTAGACCACCAAAGCTTGTTTATACGATATGTAGCATTAACAGATCTTTAAAAGTGTCTGAGAGAGGATAAGAAAGTTCGTCCTTGTTTCATATCCTTTTTGTATCAATATTAATTATGTTTGTTAGGAATAGCCGGGACCATATGATGTTTACAAGTATTAGATAACAATTTACAACAAATATTGTTCATTCTTAGTAAACATCGTAACTAAGAGAAAAAGCATCAGTTAAGAATCGAAATATCCATAACAATAATTTAATTTTCTGTTCATCATCCTCCAAGGATGCCACACGAAGATTTACAGAGGACTTCCTTCATCCAAATCCTTCATGTCGAAATGAAAGGAAAGAAAATGTTGAAGTAAACAGTGATATCGGTTATGAAAGTACATTCTTCAAATTGTATAACAGTATCACATGACGTACTCCTTGTAACTGTGATAGGGTCTTTAATATTTCCGGTGTATATAAAGAATCTTTCATTTATTTAAGTGATATCGCAGACACGCATTTGTCTGTAGATGGCACTAGTGTGCTGGTGTCCAGAATAAATTTAACGAGTGCGTAATTATATTCAAATATGTTTTGAACTGCCTGTTACTTTGATTTTATTTTGAAGTTATTAAATTATTATGTGAGAACGTAGAAAAAATAAAGGTTGAGTCTTCGTATATCATCACATCGATATAAATGGAGATTTATAAGATGTTATTAAAAGAAATTGTATCACATTTCTGGGCTTTCAGTTCGACAGATATATAGATTGGCAATATCACACAAAGTATATCTTACCCAAAATCAGCATTGACCTTTGTTCTAAATGAGCACTGGTGATCGGACGTTCTGTAGATACACTTATATTGGTACACTATTGATATTGTAACTCTATGTAGGAATATGAAATATTAATATGCAGCAGCTCAGTAGAAAGTAAATAAATATTTCTTGTGTAAGATTGATTTAAACGCATGACTTCTAACACACACAGCGGGCAGTCTAGCAGATATATCTGAGAAGACTGAAGGTATTTACCATTCCTTGTACACGGTGTTCATTTTTATCTAATTTTACCGCGCAAAATTTGATGTCATTAATCGCATCGCCGATGGAGCGAGTTTATACACGATTCCCCTAGCGGCCTGCGATCGTACTTTATGTGCTGATAGCAGCATTGAACAGTCCATCTATCAGCAGGTAAATACACTATTTCAGAGGTGGCTTGCTTTCGTAATGCAAAGGTGCGTAATTTCGCCTGCTGCGTAGATACGATAACTGTCTTTAAAAAAATTGTATACTGCAATGCAGGGTACTGCAAAGTTAATTATGCAGCCTTAAAAGTATACCATGAAGAATATACGAAATGATAAATTAATGAACACCTATTTCACAATGAACATCTACTTGTCTCTTATGGTAGACATATGCCCATTGTGCCCGCCTCGGCAGCGTGGGGGTACCATGTCTGCCTCACGTTCAAGAGGTCCCGAGTTCGAATCTCGGTCAGGGTGAGTTACCTGGATAAGGTTCTTTCCGGCGTTTTCCCTTATCCTCAAAAACGAATGTCGGATAGCTCTAAGCTCTATGGACCCTGGCCTCACTTCAGCATCATTTTACCCATTTCATTCATCGTCCGATATGACTTAACGTTGGAGGACGTAAACTAGAAAAAAAATTATGCCCATTGTAAACCTGTGACATAAAATAGAAATATTTCAGTTTGATCTCAATTCTTTTCTATCACCCATAGTTTCCTCACCGTGTAATTTTATTACAAATCAGAAAATTAACAGAACATGTTCTCTAATGAAAAATAAATTATTCTTACAATATGTACAAAGCCTTTATCCAAGTATAAACAAGAAAATATCTCTAGTACATAATCATATGTGTCCATTTTCCTATATTTCCTTTCTCTCTGTCGCTTAAACACTGTCCGTATTCTGAGAAGGTATGCTTGAAGCCTTTCTGTCATAACATTATTTATTGCTTCGAGATTGGTAGCAGTCACTTTATAGCGACCAATGTCTCTCTTTTTGCGGGTAACTGATCCTGTATCTGGGAAATGTCTGATGCACCTATTGGTTTTAAAAGACATAAGGATACCAGCATTAATAAACATTTTAATTAAGCGTGCGAATGACAAAAATTTATATCGTATATTGATAAAACGTATGCCGTTTACGTGGCAAACAAAATTATGTCAATTTGACGGTTCCTGGACACTTATGACAACATTACGCTCCGACGGACTTATCTGAATGCTGGATAGAGTTACATAAACTCCTCTATGCAGCTGTTTAAATTATATTTATGTCACACCAATTTTAATGCCGGCACGAAAGTAGCATTCAACCATGAAGACGCAGTGGCCTGTGTTCATATCCAGGGGAAGCTGGTTATATTAGTTAGCAGAGCAACCACACTGAGAGCGCCGAGATTTCATCACTGTTTCGCAAAAATATCCGCATCTTATTCGTAGAGGGGACTTTGATATTAAGATAGACTCACCAGTCAGCTATGACGTGATTCTTGCTTAATCGGAGGGCGGGAAATAACGATTAAAATGAAGACCCTGCGTATATATTCTGAATGAGAAAAGCTTTGTAAGCTTCATATTTAACAATATAATGGAAATAATGTTCCTATGAGTAAGGACTATGAAACAGGAAAGCATGAAGTTAATATAATTTTGAGTCGAATTAATACTCAATGCGTCATTTTTTGCTACCAATGTTTATGGAGGACGCGGTTCTTTAGGAACTTCCTAACATCCTCAGCTAATGTCCAGTGTAGTTGACGATGTTGGGAAGGCCCTAACGAAACAGTTCTAGGCAAAAATTATTAATATGTGAAGCGCTGAGCACTAGCTCGACTCAAAATTATATTAATGAAAATAATGTTAGACAAACAATTATCATTTCTTTCCTTAGCGTTAGCTTAAATTAAATAAAAGGCATGTAACACATCATAAAATGAGATATACAAACATATACTTGCACTTTGAAACCATCTTCATTAAAATGTTTATCAGGTATCAACCTTCGAAGAATATAAAGCGGTAGGTCACACAGTGGATATTTTTGGCTTTAGTCATTATTATATATGATTATTCAATTTACAACAAAACTTGAATGAAGTGATTAACTAAGAGATACAATAAATATCATCACGGGGCTCACCATTGTATATATCCATTCTCTCTCAACTTGTACACTAACTGTGTCGCTTCCAATTGAAATATGCCGCGCATAAGGCCGCCATCTACACGGAAGAGAGGATGTAGCCAAACTAGACGTATCTAATGGCATTTGTTGGGCACACGTGAAATTACAGTTCCATTCGCATTAGGGTTCGCATTAAAGCCATCACATACGCCAGTGAAATATGGGGAATAGCAGCCAAATCTCACCTACACCGCCTTGAAATTCTACAATCCCGATTCCTGCGTATTGCCACAGACTCCCCTTGGTACATCCGCAATCTAGTTATCCGACGTGACCTACGTATCCCCACAGTAACAGACTACATCTATACCCTTTCACGTTCCTTCTATAAAAACCTTTCACACAGCTTCAACTCCCTCATCCGCGGTCTAGGTGTGTACCACATCGATCCTGGAGAACGCTACAAGCGCCCGAGACTGCTTCTAGGCACATAAAATAATACATCAGATGGCTTATATATAGCTCCAACCTCATTTTCTGCCGCATATTATCCTTCCTTATAAAACACTCCACTGCCAATAGAGGGCCTAGCCCTGATCTGGCTTGAAACTGAAGGTCTGACATTCAAATCTTCAATATCCAGTCCTGTGTGTGGTTCGCATTAATGGAAATTCTACTTCTGACGACCGTAAGTTCACACCGTTAGCCCAATGTAAACAGCTCTTTGTAACAAATATATACAAGATCTCCCTTTACTGCGGTTACAAATTTCAAAGTCATCACACAGCAACCAGACTGAACTTTTTTAATGACCCTTAATGCCTACTGAACTTCCTTATTGCCCTTTCATATAGGTACACAACATTAGCAATGGAATATGTTGCACGTGACTGGCGACAATCGTGTGAGTGGAACACGTGCGACTTTTGTCGGTTGTCAGTTTAGTTGTTCACACACGGACTCACAAACACACACACACACACACACACACACACACACACACACACACACACACACACACACACACACACACACACACACACACACACACACACACACACACACACACACACACACACACATAGAGAGAGAGAGTAAAAGAGAGAGAGTAAAAGAGAGAGAGAGAGAGAGAACCACATCCTATCTCACGTACATATGTGGATTTTTGTTCCAAAATCATTGTTTTTTGTTCAGCCGCCGGTAAAAATATATTTGTGGTGTAATCCTTTGACGTGCTGCACTAGTTTCTTTATTTCATTATAGGAAACTAGTAAATTTAGTAAATTATCATTCTTCTATCCACGTTACCTTATTCACCACTCTTCTTTGTCTAAAAGTTAATTCAGTTTATAAATAGGTATGTTACCCGACGATGAAAAAGTAACTTGAAACTTGATTTGATGTTTTGAACTGGGTTCGCGAAAGGTGATCATTATCCAAGTTATTATTCAAATGTTTAATTTATAGAATTATTTAGTTCTCTGTCTGTACAAAGAAGCACCTTGGATTTGTAAAAAGTTATTATATCTGACGGATTTCCCCCCGGAACGAATCAGAGGGGTAACTATACATTGTGTCACCTCTTCTTGACTATTTTTGTGTTATGTTGGCATTTTCAATTCATTTTTTGTAATATTAATGCTGCCTGGCTTAGCTGATTATATGTTGTGATAGTGTATTTCTATGGAGACGCAAGAAGTTAAGTTACATTATCTATTTAGATAACTTTCGTCAAAACTTTTAATTCAATTCCAATAACGTATGTGCAGTTACAATTACTGAAAGCCACGTAACTAAGGTTTTGAGGCATCAGTAGCAATGGGTGACTAATTAGAACATGTAATCAGCTAAGCTAGACGGCAAAGCGTGTATGACAAATACATGTGTAGTAGCTTCCGGTAATATAAACCTTTGGGTGACCGATTTTCATAATTTAGTTTCCTACTGCCTTAACAAGCGGCGCTGCGATCACCTTGTGTTGCCATCAATTAACATGGGAAGTTCACTTCTAATAATTTGATTGCAATTTCCTATTTTGTGTTACTGTTATGAATATTATAGCCTAGTTTTCATATACAAAGTGTTATAAATGATTGTGCGAGTGCTGTGGAAGTTTCCTTTCTGCGTACGACACGAGGATATCACATTTTTTGTTAAATAACAATAACATAAATACTAATACGCCTCAGAGAACGGATATCTGGATATAGGTGACATTTCGTACTTTGAAACTATCAGTACTGATTTAACTTTAATTAGTAATGGATCAAATTCAGCTTTAGGCATAGGTAACAGTTATGCCTAACAAAAGCAATAGACAGCTGAAGGTGCACAAAACAGAAGACGGTCAATCAGTAAACAAAATTTTACGGCAACATTGAGCTAAACAAAGTTATCATTACGTAAACTGAATATAGTCTACCTCTAAGCATGACACAACTGTATCTTTCCAATACTGAATGTTTTATTTCAAATAGAATTTCCGGTATTTAGAATAATATGATTTAATGTAATGATAATCCAGCATCGAGTTCATACCTTCCTCCAGTTCCTACTCAGAATAAATATATAGCTTTAAACAAACTGGATGGCATTGATCCCAACATTGTTCCAACAACTACACTACTTTTTGTTGCAATGCCGGGTCCTCTTTTATCTACATTTAAAAAAGAATTTGAGGACGTAAATCAGAAAAAATAATAATAACAATAAAAAATAAGTATAAAACAAAGCTGTAGTCAATGAACATTTTAAGAATGCCGGGTATTTATGATGGATGTAGGACGGCATCACACTGTAACAAACTTTCGCAACACAAAACCTGCATACACTTCCTCGACTTAGCATAAAGGCGCAAGATCAATAAAACTTATGAAGTGAGCCCTTGCTTTCAGATACAACTTTCAGCTAATACTTTTCTTTACTAAATTCCAGGGCCCCGGTGAATAATTCATTTTCAGACTTTACAGTTAAGCTGCCACGTTCCTAACAATGTCGTTGTTGCGAAAATGAAATGGAAACTGTACAACTAAAGATCATAAAATAAAATTGTTTATATATTCCTACGTATTCTGGACTCACTTTCGGGTACTTCCAGCTATACTCTGCAGCGACATTTTGGCACACAGTTCTCACATAGAGCTGAGCGAATGGCATAAAACACTCAAGAGAGCATAGGTATGAGTAGTGTGAGAGTTCCTTTGTTAGGTTGCTGTGGCCAAATTACTACTAGATATTGTAGAGCAAAACAATGTATTATCATCTGCATAAGATATTGGCGCATTAGTGTATATATATATCCAGCATAAACTGTTTAGTAAAATTGTTGTCCTAATACATGTTTCATATTTTTATGCCTGCTATATGGTTAATTTCAGTTGCACATTTTCTGTTACTTAGATATGAATTAATCACAGATATTTAGCATTATGCCATTAGTTTCTATTTTATTAATAGGTATTCGATGTGAGGCACCTTTGTCTAGATTTTCCAAAACCTGATGCATAAATAATCTGGAGTAGCTACAAAATAATGAACATGGGTTGAGCGAATACGGTTATCCTACCGTCCTGGTGTCGCCCGTTCCACGGCAAGCGGGCGACAGAGATGGAAGATATATCTGTCTGCTTCTGTCTCAACCTAACAAGTGTCATGCAGATGCCGAGATGTACAGTGATACAGTGCTGACCGAGAATTTCGCTTAAAATTTCAGCATGTGTTTGAGAATATACTCAATGGCTATCTCACAATCTGAACCTTAATCCTTGAACAGTTTGCTTACATAGCTATCGTTCATATGTACGCAAATTAAAATGACACAAATTAGATGCGTTTTACGAAATAAGGTGTTTGCTGCACTGAAACAGAATAGTGACATGTCAACGATTTGTAAATAAAGTTTATATTTTAATGATGCCATATTTGTATCCTGCCTGTAATGAGCTTTAAACCAATTTTTGTTTCTTTAAAATACTTAATAAATACGAAAGATATGAATGTCTATTTATGAAGCAGTTTTACACCATGAATCTCATGTACTAATGTTATGCATTGTGCGCAGAAATTTTAGTCTTGCAGCAACAGTATCACGTGGTTCAAGCAGAAATTTGCAACCATCATTGCTTCTCCTATATTTGAACCCAAGAGACTTTAGAATATTATGCATAGAAGATACAGAATCCGTACATTGCATTTTATCCCTCATTAAATTGCTCAGCCTTTTGGCAGTTGGATATTCACCCTTCTCATATAAATCATAAATTGTTCTACGTGAAACACACTTTTGAAAATAGTCTAAGTTCGTAGAACGCTTTCTAGCTGTCCGATGTTTCCCTGGTGATCTAAATATGAAAACTTCTCCTAATTTGGTAAACTGTTTGCCTTCTTTAACAATGTTCGTTACAGAATGAGCACTCACGTGACAAGCTTGTAACATTACTTCTCGAATATGAGCGAAATTTGTACTTTCGAAAATGTCTTTAATTGACATTTGTTTGAAAAAGGAATACACATTAACAGGAATATTTCTAGTCAATTTATATAAACTCTTATAAGCTGTTTTCCAGTTACTTCTGGGCGCATCATTAAGCTAAGCGGTATATTTACTCACTTTGAAAAACACGTGTGCACTATTAAAAGTTCACCACTTTACTGAATGCAGGGTACAAAATGCAACTACATGTATAGCATGTGTGTGATTTTCTTCACTGGCAGTTAATTATTTCTTTCTAGCCAGGCGCCTTATCTTTCCAAATCTCCGAAACAAGATGTGCTACAAACATGGAGTTTGGACAGTAATCCTCAGAAAGAATGGCTCTGTAACTTGGGAAAAACAAAATAATTTTTCATTGGTATATTTAGAACGCGCAAAGAATCAGCCGCATGCTTCGGCAACGCGAACAAGTGTGCGTGCTTAACTGTACAACGTTGTACGCACCGCATTGGCTAGTAGCCATAGAACATCCACGCCTAGCCCCGTCTTATGTTCCCTCCTATTTTGTAGCCAACTTAAAGCAACATTCTGCTGTTGCATACCTGACATTCTATTACCTTAACAATATCTGTTTAAAGTGTTACTGCATAAATAAATAATAAGATAAATAATAAAAATAAGGATAATATTTATTATTAACATGATTATTATGATCATTACGATTATTGTTATTGTCATTGTGATCATTACGATTATTGTCACTGCCACTGTTCTGATGATTATTACTACTATTATTACTACCACCGTCCTCGTCCTCGTCCTCATGCTCCTCGTCCCCCTCGTCCTACTCGTCCTACTCGTCCTCCTACTCGTCCTCCTCCTCGTCCTCCTCCTCGTCCTCCTCCTCGTCCTCGTCGTCCTTGTCCCCCTCGTCCTCCTCCTCGTTGTCGTCCTCCTCGACGTCCTGTACTCCTCGTCGTCCTCGTCGTCCTCGTCCTCGTCGTCCTCCTTGTGCTAGTCCTCGTCGTACTCGTCGTCGTCCTCGTCATAGTCCTCGTCGTCCTCGTCATCTTCCCCGTACTCGTCCTCGTCGTCCTCGTCGTCCTCGTCCTCATCGTCCTCGTCCTCGTCGTCCTCGTCCATGTCCTCGTCATCCTCGTCCTCCTCGTGGTCGTCCTCGTCCTCGTCGTACTCGTCCACGTGATCGCCGTCCTCGTCCACGTCCTCGTCCTCCTCGTCTTCGTCCTTGTCCTTGTCCTCGTCGTCCTCCTCGTCCTCGTCGTCTTCGTCGTCCTCGTCGTCCTCGTCGTCCTCCACGTCCTCGTCTTCCTCTTCGTCGTCCTCGTCCTCGTCGTCCTCTTCGTCCTCGTAGTCGTCCTCTTCGTCCTCGTAGACGTCCTAAACGTCCTCGTCGTCTTCTGCGTCGTCCTCTGCGTCGTCCTCGTCGTCGTCAACGTCGTCGTCCCCGTTGTCGTCCTCGTCGTTGTCAACGTCGTCGTCCTCGTTGTCGTCCTCATCGTCGTCCTCGTCGTCGTCCTCGTCGTCGTCCCCATCGTCGTCCTCGTCGTCGTCCTCGTCGTCGTCCTCGTCGACGTCCTCGTCTTCGTCCTCCTCGTCCTCCTCGTCCTCTTCGTCCTCCTTGTCCTCCTCGTTCTTCTCGTCCTCCTCTTCCTCCTCGTCCTCCTCGTGCCCATCGTCCTCCTCGTCCTCCCCCTAGTCCTCCTCCTCTTCCTCCTCCGCGTTCTCCTCCTCGTCCTCCTTCTCGTCCACTTCCTAATCCTCTTCCTCGTCCTCCTCCTCGTCCTTCTGCTCATCCTCCTCCTCGTCCTCCTCCTCCTCGTCCTCCTCCTCCTCGTCCTCCCCCTCCTCGTCCTCCTCCGCCTCCTCGTCCTCCTCCTCCTCCTCCTCCTCCTCCTCCTCCTCCTCCTCCTCCGCCTCCTCGTCCTCCTCCTCATCATCATCATTAATATTATTGTTATTATTCCGTTTGTAATAATAGTGGTAATAGTACTAGTAGCAATGGCCATGGTGATGGTGGTAATTAATTATTTATTCATGCAATAACAACACTTTAAACAGATATATTCCATTGAACTGGATATTTCATCTTCATGTGTACAAATTATTAGTTTCGGTATGGACAATGAATTCCGTTGGTATATTGTGAAATATAACCAAGAGTAAATCTAAAATGGTTGACTCTACAAAATAAAATGTATCAGACATAAAATGAATGTTATAATAAGAACTACATCATATGTGTAGTAATAGTTTGTTTATATCTTACAGTTTACAGTGATTCAGGATACGAATTCTGAGGACATTCCAAGCAAATTTAGCATATCAATGACATTTGTCACAAACATATTTCAAACATATACTACTTCAATTAAAGTATTAGAGTTATTTTTGACAAAAATAACGTAAGAAGTATTTTCGGTTAACTGGTAGTGCTATCTGGCGGGTTGTGTCATTAACTCTAGGCGTGTAAATGTTGCATAAGTTTGGTATATAACCGATTTGCTGTTTTGAGTTTCGCTGAAAAAATCTGTTTTGGTTTTAGATTCAGGCGATCCTAAACTATATACATATCACCAGTACAATATCGTTATTAGATGTCTGGTTAGAAGGCAACTCCTCCTCTACCTGCTATGTATGTTTTTGGTACATAACATAAAGCAATTTAACAGTAAAAGAAAAGTCGAAAAACGAACCTGGGCAGAAAACCAGTTGAAATGTTCCTCGTGTCTAGTGAGGGTGACTACAGCGCACATAGTGGAAATCTACTGAAAGGTAAAGTACACATAGCAATTTATAGATGTCGCTAAGGTTCAAATTGCTTCTTAGGTCTGTATGTGTCTTAATTATTAGGAATTATTTAAAAAATGCAACAAAGATAACGTTTCTTTTAGGTTTACGGGTAATTCTATATGTAAGTAATAATAAACTGGAGCCATGCTGTATACAAAAGTCAATATAGACAAGAAACAATTATTGTGTTTCGGAGGGAAGGTCTCCATAAGCTGGTTTATATACAACAGATATAACCAGTTTTGTTTATATGTTCTTTCCAATTTAAGTGATATGGATAGTGACCATAGCTGTACAATATGAGTGTAGTTGTAAAATAAAACCATTAAACGCAGTTCACCCCAAATGAGATGTCATCAAAACACTGGTTTCGTACTGAACCATAAAGATCTATTCTTGACAATGCTTTTGGGTAGCTAATTCATCAATTTGTGTACAGTTGTTAAAAATTGCAAATATTGTGCAAACATAATATCACATAGAGAATACTATGAATAAATATATTAGGAATTTTAAGACAATGTGATCACACTTTGCTAAATATTAATCATTGTAAAACATAAACACAATGAGAAATATTGGGTTCAATAGATTTGGCAGTAGTAAATCGGCAAATGAATCATATGAGGTCTGAATTATTATAATCGGGAGAAACATTTCAAGAATAATACGAACGGCCAAAGAAATGGAAATAAAGAAAATAGAATTAAAATGCTAACAAAGTTAAATATAGTGTTAAATCAAGTTAGAGGCTAATGTATCTTTTAATCGCTTTTTTTTACTCTGCCTCATACCTGGAGTGCATCTGTTGACTAAGGAGAGAGGAAATAAGAGTAAATTGCTGAATATTCAGCCCAAGATAGGTCTAATATTACAACATATCCTGCATTTGATCGATACAAAGCTGTAGCTACGAGACCTGTTCAATAAAGAATGACCACAATATTTTTGTCAACGTACCCTTACTCATCCTCATAATTTCGATGGTCCTTATCAAAATAGTCTCCCCTGAATACGATGTACTTGTCCCGGCGTTTCTGCCAGTCTTCAAAAACATAATGGAAACCCTTTGTGAGAGATCCTTCAGAATCATCGCCGCAGCCTTCACCACTGCTTCTGATGATGGATAGTGGCTCCCACGAAGGGGTTTCTTCAAGTTAGGGAACAGAAGAATATCACATGGGGCTAAATCCGGACTATAGGGATGGTGAGGGATGCACTTCACGTTGATTTTTGCAAGCTATTCAGCAACAATATTGCCAATATGCGGCCGAGCATTATCGTGGTGTAACATCCAGCCTGCTTCAGGGAAATGTTATCTTTATCTACTGTTATTGCTGTTTATTCTTATCCGACAGCCTGTCATACAAATCTAATTAAACAACCAAAACTGCTTATGAAGGAAAGCTTTCCAAATAATACGCTGAGCCCAGTACGGCAGAATTTTTAGGTTGAACTAGTTCTGTTTACCATTATACGTTACAATAGACTTGGCAATAGATATTCGTAGCATCATAACTGAAAACCTCTGTTTGCTTGCTTATGTAGTCCCGAGCATTGGCATACGTTTTAAAAAAAGTACATTACATCACCGTATTAGTGGTAATACGTATCTTTTATTGTTGTATCCTACTTTAATTTCATAGTCCTGTTTGGGAATTTTGATTGGTATTTTTCAGAAGGCACTGAAAACTGTCAAAATATTTAAGTTTAGATGCAAATTTGGCATTAAAATTAGCGCTCAAATCCTATAACATCTGTAACTCTACAAGATTTTAGTAACTTCACATAACTAATATTTTAATGACGAAATTATCTGTGGAATTTATGCTAAGATAACAAAATTAAACATATAAGCCAACCTGGCCCACGTCGTCTTAAGCTAATGAGGAATTTACAGAAAATTTAAGATATGTATTTAATTTATTACTAAAACACCACAAGCATATAATAGCTTTTAGAAATCTTTAAAGTCATTCTTGATGAAGTGAAGCTGTTTGAGAAACATTCCGTCTAAAGTTGTGCTGTTGTATAATTTGTTGGCAGTTCTCATATTTTGTCCTTGAAAACAGTGAAATAAGGCTTTTACAGAAATATAAATATTTGTAACAAAAAGCTACACTTATCTTAAGAAAATTGTGTAAATTCTTCTTTGCAATGCAGATCGATTTCAAAAGTAGATTGTTTTCATCGTCAGTCCATCAATAAACTTTGTAGTCAAGGATTACGGTTACCCTGTTCTTATGTTTTTCAGTATTACCAAAATCAGAAAAACGAAACACACCTAAAAGCAGAATCAAATACTGGTATTTCAAAATTCATTACGCGATGTTTATTTTTTTAAAATTAATACATTTTCCCAAACTGTTAAGATTATCTGCGTAGTAAGCATTTTACAGGTTTAGGTCTGTACCTAATTTCCTGATATGAGCTTTGCACACACACACACACACACACACACACACACACACACACACACACACACACACACACACACACACACACACACACACACACACACACACACACTCACACACACAAAGCCGCGCCGTGGATGAGTGCTTATAACACTCGACACTCACTAAAGCGGTCCAGGTCCCAGTAGACCGCATGTGAGATCTGTGGTAGACAAAGCAGTGTAGGGTCGGGTTTCCTCCTAGTTCTCTCGCCATTTAATTCCCTCGGTACTCCATCTTCATGTTATGTATCATAATTGCCACCGTCTGTAAAAGCGGACGTTAAACACTACAACAGACACACACACGCACCAAACAAAGTTCTTATAAAATATTTCCTCCAAAATATGAATTCCCAGTACAATTTTGACATGGAACTTTTTGATATAATTTAATTCTTCCTCTACCTGCTATGTAAATTGGTGGTACAGAAAATATTGCAATTAATGGAAAATCGAAACTTGTCTCTGTAATTTAGTTTCAAGAAAACTCTTTGACTGACGTTGACATTTTGCATAATGGTCCATTACAACAAAAGATGCGGAGATAACATCCTATTAAGGTTAGTGTAATCGGCATCAGCGCCTCTACAGGGCTTAAGCAGTTGTAATTACTCCGTATGTATGAATATGTCTTAGTTATTAGGAACTATTTTAAAAATATAAGAATAATAATGCTTCTTTCAGGTTTAAAGGTAATTATGAATATAAGGGATAATAAACTGGAGCCATGTTGCAAACAAAAGTCAATAATGGCAAGCAATGAGTATTGTGTTTCGGAGGGTAAGTGTCCTGAAGCTGGTTTATGTATAACAGATTCAACCTGTTTTACGGATATATTCATTTCAATTCTTCATTCTTCATTTTTGCCATTATGCCTATGCATACGTCATTCGGCGACAAATTAAATTAAACAAAATTGAGCAGTGGGAGAAGAAAATGTCAAATACCACACATTCCGACAATTCTTTATAGAAAATATTAAAGGCATTTAAACTCTCCTCGAGCGCTAACTCACGCACTGAGGCGCTACACACTCGCCTCGGCCTGCACTTCTCCTCTGAGGAGAAAGCCGAGGTCTTTGCGGAAAGTATGCAGGCAAGATTTACAGAAATCCTGCGACGAACCCCCAGTTAGAACGGGAGTTCCAGACTTAGGTACAAAGCTGGGTGACACATACGCATGAGCAACACTTGCACTTCACAACGCTGCAGGAAGTGTACCAGCTTATTAGGAAGATTCCTTATAGGAAAGCTGCCGGCCCGGACAGGGCTACTAATGTGGAACTCAAGCATCTCCCGAGAAAATCCCTGGTGCAATTTACAAAAATTTTTAAAGCTTGTTTGCAGCAAAATTATTTCCCTGACCTTGGAAACGAGCCAAGGTAATAATGCTCCCTGAGCATGGGAAAAGTACCAGGCAACCTCAAAATTACCGCCCCATTAGTCTCCTGTCCAGTATTGGTAAATTGCTAGAGAAGATAATTCTATTTCGACTCCAAAAACAAATTGCGGCACTTGATATTTCAAATTCACAATTTGGCTTTCGAAAAGGGCACTCAACAGACCTTCAACTTTTAAGACTACTAGATGACGTCACCGAGCAATTTAACAATGGGACTTCAACGTTGGCGCTATTTTTGAACGTAGAAGCCGCATTTGATCGGTGTTGGCAAAACGGCCTGATTTACAAGCTGCACCGAGAATTTCCCGACCTCCAGAATTCACTGCCATTGCTGCATAATTTTTTAAAAAACAGGCGCTTCTAATTCCAAGTGGGTCTCTCCTCCTCAAAGGAGAGAGTGATGCAGGCTGGCGTACCACAAGGGGCTATTATGACACCTTTCCTGTATATACTCTTCACCAACGACTTCCCCTAAGACGCCAGATGCAAAGTTGCAATGTATGCTAACGTCACTGCAATATACAACCACCATAAAAATCCTCGTTATGGACTTTTAGAGATGCAGCGGTACATTGGCCGCTTCCTTTCATGGCTTCAGGACTGGAAAATCAAAATTAATGCGAACAAATGCCAGCTTATACATTTTACAAAGCGGCGCCCTTTGGAAATGGACCTAACGGTCGATGGTCAAGTATTGCACTGCCGTCAGCAGGTCAAGTACCTCGGGGTGACGCTGACACGCACGATGCAATGGACTACCCACCTAAAAGATAGCGCCAACAAAGGGCGGCAGCTATAAATGATGTATGCCCCCATACTTAGGAGCAAACAGCTAAAGATCCGCTCGAAGACCATCCTATACAGATCCTTTACTTTATCCGTGGTCCTGTACGCCTGCGTGGTCTGGGCCAATGCCTCCAACACCGCCCTAAAGTATCTCCAAACCCTACAAAACCTATCCCTACGCAAAATCCTTTCTGCTCCTATCCGAACAACAACTTCCATTCACCAAGAAACCCACGTCCCTAACATCAACGAGGTCATCAACAAACGTGCCTCTTCCATCGGGGCGCGCATCCGACACCATCAAAACCCCACCATACAAAATATTAGGAAAGGCGAACCCTAGCACCGAAAACACGCCAGAATCAAAGCATATTGAAGAAAAACAAAAATAAAAAAACAACACGACTGCAAAATTATGCGCGCTTAAACCTTCCTGGCTCAGGCCACGCTCCCCGGCAGAGGCCGCCATCATCGGTAGCCCAGGGGTCAGCCATCCGCTGCAGCACAGCCTAACTGCGCACATTGTAAATATGGAACATAGCCAAGTCTGTACAGTGTAGTGCGTGTGATATTGGAACGTACATGGTATGCCCAGGTGTGCGTGTGCGCGCGCGCGCAAGATAAGTGCAGTGTAAATATGTAAATATAAAAACAAGAAAAAGAAAGAGATAAATAACGAGGTAAAACTGGTTCTCGGCGGTCTCAGAACAGATCACCGTATGGGTTTCAGAAGGACCCAAAAGACAATAAAAATCCATACCCAGGATTATAAACCCATGTAAATTTAGAGCCTGCAAGCCGGGTCCAATATACCGGCACCAGGAAAAGAAGTTACAAAAAAAGCCTTAAGCATTAAGAAAATCATTGAGTGGTTCAATGAACGACATTCATATGAGAAAGAGTTGTTGACGGTTATTTTTTTATCATAAGAAATTACAAGGTAGAGCGAAATTATTATTTTCGACTGAGTGTTCCTCCTAAGTTAGCTACATTCTCTTAGTGCTGTAAAATACATTAAAACTAAGAAACCCTTCTCGTTCATTGGGACGAATATGAGTTCGAAATGTCATTTGTCACGGTTTATTCACTCATCACTTTTGAGATTTAATATCCTCTTATTCAAGCTTCATTGCCTGCTCAGTGTCGGTCTTTTAAAAATGTTCTGAATTTCATCGCATGACACTGTGTTCTTCCTTCAACAAATTAGTATCACAGAGTACCGTGTACCTATAGTAGTAGAGATGAGGTATAATCAAACACTTTTTGTCTTTATTTTCGGTTTGTATTCACCTAAGCATTCTGGTCACAGGAAGAGGAGTCGTTATTTCACGGTTCGTATATTTTCATGTAGACACAATGGCAGCAGGTGCATACGGTAGTCAAATCTTTTAGTAGGTGTAGAAAATGTGTTGGCTTTGATGTCTAATATTCAGTGGAGATATAGAAGTTTTTATGACCGAAAAGCGGCGTCACATTTGACTGCAATATAAGTACATATGGGTAATTTACATATATTCAGAATGTTTTTGACAGAAACTGTGCTTTAACGAGAGCTAAAGTTTTATTTGAGTAAGAGTTTACCTATGTTTCATCGGTTAGCTCGTCCAAAGCTTGATCGTAGCAGTAAGATGTACAATATCTCTTAAGAGATATGCCGTTGCATATACAAACCCACAAGCATCTGTATCTGTAAATTCTTTTTGTAACACCACATTGTCTCCAAATGGATTTCCGAGTATCAAAAGATGTCGAACATATTGGGTAGAATAAAATACCTTTGTTAAAATCAGCTATTTTAATAAAAACATTTAGTAATATTTGATAAAATAAAACCGTTACGAATTGTTTTATTGTTTGTGTACAAAATGCTCTAGAAGGCAACTTTTCGAATCGTAGCAACATGCTAAACTTACGTACAAATTGTGCAATTTCAGCAACGCCATCTTTGGGTTTTTCTGTTCAATTACATGCCCTGATCTTTCTCTGAAGGTCTTTCCGTATTGGTGCAGTGTCCTGAAACCCTGGACCTTTATTCAAATTGTGGTGAAAGTTTTTGCTGAGATGTAATAGTGGCCATAAGTGGTTAGCATGGATACCAAAAGAGGATTTAAACGACTGGTTTGTCTTTCTGAAAATCTGATTTATATTTGTATTTACTATGAGATACGAAACGCCGCAATGGTTTTGGAGCGATAGGCCTTCAGCAACACCCGGCTATGATGTAATTGCGGATATTATACTCAATTTTAGTAGTTTAATGTTTAATAATTTACAGTTTAATTACTGACACTCAACGTAAGCCACGTATTCGTTGTGTATTTCGTGAAGGGGTCGCCGAGATAACCTTTTGCAGTACACAAACAGAATTAAGCTGAACACAAGAAGATCACATTGAACAGATATGGAACTTGCTGTTGAAAAATTCCTATTTTTATCCCCATAGTTATAGACCGTCCCAAAGAAGTTCTGGTACTACTTTTACAGAACATACAAGAAGTAAGGTGACTCATAGTGGCGTTGTGGGTGACTAAAATGAGGAAATTATTGACAGCTTAAAGAAGCATAAATGCCTAGCGTGCTAGGGGTCTCTATTTAGATTCCCGGCCGTGGGGATGTGGACATTTCTCCGACCAAGGTAAATCCTCATCTTCTCCATGAGTCTGGAAGTATGAATGAGAGTGCGAAAGTATGCGTGATCTAATGATTAAACCCAACGTATACGAGTTAAATATTTCAAAAGGTTCCAAAGCAGAACGGAAGCCGCTTTCAGCATTGGTGTTACAAGCGGGATGTAAACGGAGTACAGAAGGAATATTAAGTGTCCATGAAATTGATATTTTGTTATGTAGGGGAACTTTATTACGGTTTGGCTACGAAGCGTGATTGAAAATAAAGTTCTAATGGCCATCTAATGCCAAAAATGTTATTTATAAGAGTTCTATTTCGATACGTTGTTGCGTGCGGACAATATGACTCATAAACAAGGTTTCGAATAAATACTAAATAGCGGTCATATCGGTTCACTGTCGTTGAGAAGGTCTACTAGCCAAACTCCAAAAACTATATCATCTTAATGAAGCAGTTAAAGTTGGTAATTGATTTTTCCTACAATGTCCCTTAAATATTTAATCAAAATGCCGTACTTTAATATGTATACGACAAACGAGATATATAACTGCAATTTCCTGGCGATAGACTGTGGTTTCCGCTTCATTCTGAATGGTTGTTCAAATTTATAACTGGCAAACCATGACACATCTAAAAGTGGAGTAGCAGTTCATTTATTTATTATCCAATTTCTTATTTGATTCCTACTTTACCCAAAGGTATATTAGGAATACAATTTATGAATTTATGAATATAATACAATTTACCAATATTTAAGAAAGTTCCATATCAAGCTGAGAAATAGTAAACATCAAGATGAATCATTTAGCTTAAGAAACATTTTGTTTAAGGAAGCCATGAAATATGAATATGTTTTGTAATTCATCAGAATATGTGTAACTGGTTTTGAGAAAGTGTAACCTTACGATTGAAGTAATTATTCAAGTTCATATCTTTCAAAACAGAAAAACGGGGAATCAAAACCTATGTGAGGGCATCTTGAAAATGACTGCAACAACTACAATGAGATGTGGATTTTATTTTCAATGGTAGTAAGCAAGAAGAAAATTTGCCATATCCAGTTAAGAATTGATTGAGAACATAGTTAGGATTAACGAATTTATAATTATGTTTGTCAGAAACTGTTGAGAAATATAAATCCGTAGTCAAAGCACCACAATCACTTTTAACCAGTATTCATTCCAGTCGTTGATGATAATATCCTTTAATTTTTGCCTGAAATAAGAAATGGGGCATGGAGTGTAAGTCTCTGGAATACTAGAAGTCGCAGCTCCCTTTGCAAGCTCATCTACACGTTCATTTCCGGCATTCCCCACGTGCCCTCTGACCCATGAAATGCAAAGAAGAGAACCACATACTAATTGGCTTCTTATTTCAGCTATATGAAACTTGCACATTCTCTCCTTACTAAACGAAAAGCTTTGCAATAGCATGAATTTACAAATATTCTTCTCGCGATTTTTATGAAAATGGCAGATGTCTAAGAAGATGCTGTCAGCCAACCATATTTTCGAAATGGCACCTTTTGAGACACTCTGATGACACAAAAGGAATTTTAAAAGAGCTGCTACATATGTGTTTTCGCGTACATGAACAGTATATCTCATAACCGTGCAGCAGCACACTTCAGAGTAATTAACTCTTTGTAGAAACGTGAAGTGAGAATATATGATGAATATAATACACTCAATGTCAGTCAAAATATAGAAAGCAGACGCTCTGTTAGTTATATGCATTGCCCGGTCGGATATACAATGTTCTCCTCTATCAGGCGCTGTTGCCACAGATGGCTCTAGCTGTAATATCTTATCGCTTGAATAAACTTTTGTAGTTATACATAAGATTTTGTATCAAATTTTAAATACGTTATTTTTTATGTCTTAGATTTATTTGAAGCTTTCGGTGTGAAGGTAAAGACCATCTGTAATGTATAATGACAGAATACTGAACGGACAAATAATTGTGTATGGGAAAGGAAGTGCCTACAACTAAGTATATCTCTGGGTATTTGTGCTAGAGAAAATCATCGAGCGGTTGAATAATCCACTTTCTTTTGTGAAAGGGTTGTTGACGTTATTTTGGTATCATAAGTAATTATAAAGTACAGCGACATTGTTATTGTCGACTGAGTGTTCCCCGTCTATTCAGTGCATTGTCTTAGTGCTATCAATTATGTTAAAACTAAGGAACTCTTCTTTCTCTTTGAGATGAAGAAGATTTTGAAATGTCATTTGCCACGGTTTATTTACTCATCACTTTTGTGATTTAATATCCATTTATACAAGCTTCACTGTCTGCTGAGTTTCGTTCTTTTAAAAATGTTCGGAATTTCATCCGCATGACACTCTGTTCTTACTCCAACAAATTATTATTACAGGGTAACGTGTACTTATAGTAGTACAGAGAAGGTATAGGTAAACGCTTTTTTGGTCTTTATTTTCGGTTTGTATTCATTTAGGAATTCTGCAACTTTTAAGTGGTGACAGGGAGAGGACTCGTAATTTCACAGTTCGTAAATTTTCTTGAAGACACGACGGCAGCACGTGCATACGGCAGTCCATTCCTTTAGTAGGTGTAGAGTATTTGTTGGCTTTGATATTTAATATGCATTGGAGATCTAGAAATTTATAAAACTGAATAGCGGCGTCACATTTGACGGCAATATAAGTACATATGGGTAATTTACATCTATTCAAAATGTTTTGTCACAGAAACTGTGCTTCAATAAGGCCGAAAGTTTTTGTTGAGTAAGAGTTTACTCATCTTCCACCGATTAACTCGACCAAAGCTTAATTGTTGCTAGAGGAATGTACAATATTTGGTACTACTGTAATTTTTTGTGACACCGCATTGTCTCCAAAGAGGTTTCCGTTTATCAAACGATGTCGAACATATTGCATAGAAAGCAATACCTTTGTTAAAATCAGGTACTTTAATACAATCACTAAGCAATATTTTATAAAATAAAACCGCTACGAATTGTGTTGTTTTTTGTGTAGAGTATGCTCTACAAAGCTACTTGTCGAATCGCTGCAACGTGCTGAACTTACGTACAAAGTTTGCAATTTCAGCAACGTCGTCTTTGGGTTATTCTGTTCAATTAAATTCCCTGCCATTTCTCTGAAGTTCTTTCCTTCTTGGTGCAGGGTCCTAAAACTGCCGGTTTTTTAAGTTGTGCTGAAAGTCTTTGGTAAATAGTAATACTGACCATTAGTGGTTAGCACTGATACTAAAAGAGGATTAAAACGACTTGTTTGTCTTTCTGACTATCTAATTTATATATTTGTGATTACTTTTAGATAAGAAACGTCGCAAGTGTTTTGCAGCGAAAGGCCTTCCGCAACACATGGCTATGACGTAATGGTGGATATTACATTGGATTTTATGTAAAATTATTACTAATTTTCAGTTTATTTACTAACATTCAAAGTGAGCCAAGTATTCGCTATGAATTTCGTGAAAGACTCACCGAGATAACCATTTCCAGTACACAAACAGGATTAAGCAAACCATAAGAAGATCACATTGAACAGATATTAAAATTCCTGTAGAAAAAATTCTTATTTTCATCCCATACTTATAGACCGTAGCAAAGCAGTGTTGATGGTACCTTTACAAAACATACAGGAACTACAGTGACTCATAGTGGCGTTGTAGGTGACTAAAATCAGGAGCCTTTTTTTTTTTTTTTTTTTTTTTAAATTTTCGGCCTCAAACGTTAAGTAATATCGGACGGTGAACGAAGTGGGTGAAATAATGCTCAAATGAGTCCAGGATCCATGGAGCTTACAGTTACCCGAGATTTGTTTTTAAGTTTAAGGGAAAACCCCGGAGAAAACTTACTCAAGTAAGCCAACCTGACCAAAATTAGAACTTGGGACCTTTTGAACGTGAGGCAGACAAAATCAGGAGATTATTGAGTGCTTAAAGAAGTATAAATGCCTAGCCTGCTAGGGTTCTAGGTTGCGATTCCCGGCCGCGGGCATGTGGATTTCCCCCCGACAAAGGTGAATGCCCATCTTCCAGAATGTGGAAGTATGAATGAGGGTGCGAGTGTATGCGTGGTCTAATGATTGAACCCAACGAATACGAGTTAAAGACTTCGAAATATTCCAAAGCAGAACGGCAGCCGTTTGGAACAGTGGAGTTAAAGGCGGGAAATAAACGGAATACTAAAAGGAGTACTAAGTGTCCAATTTAATCTGATTTGTCTACGAAATTTTATAAAAATTATGTTTCTAATGCCCATCTAATGCCAAAAAAAAAATAGTATTTAGAAGAGTTCTATTTGGATGCGTTGCTGCCTGCGAACAGTAAGACTCATAACCAAGGTTACGAATAAGTACTAAATGGTGGTTATGTGGGTTCACTGTCGTTGAGAAAGTCTACTATCCAAACTAAAAAAAATATATAATTTTAGTGAAACATTTAAGGTTGGTAATTGCTGCTTCTTGATATATGCCTCATAGAATTGATCAAAATTCAGTACTTTAATATGTACCTACATGACAAACGAAAAAGGTAACTGGAATTTCCTGGCTATAGACTGTGGATTACGCTTCATTCTGAATGGTTGTTAAAATTTATAACTGGCAAATCATGCCACACCTACAAGTGGATTAGTAGTTTAAAATGAAATCTGTAGTGTTTAACGCCCGCTTTTACTACATACGGCACCGCAGGTGATGGCACTGGTGATACATGAGATGAACATGGGGCAACAGTGGAATGAGATGGCGGGGAAACCGGAGATCTCGTAGAAAACCCGCCGCAGCGTCGTGTTGTCCACCACAAATCTCACTTTGCGGTCGTTTGGGATCAAACCCGGGTCGCGTTCTGTGCGAGCCAAGCGGTCTAAGCAGTGAGCCTCGGCGCGTCCCTAATTAGATTTTTTTTATTTATATACAATTTATTTTATTCCTATTCTACAAAAATGTATATTAGGAATATAGTTTAAATATGTACGTATTTAATACAATTTATAAAAAAGTAACAAAATTCCATATCCAGCTAACAAACAGTAAACACAAAGATAGATCATGTAGCTTAAGAAATATTTATATAAGAAAGTCATGAAATGTTGATAAGTTTTGTAATTCATTAGAACATGCGTAAGTGGCTTTGAGAAGGTTTAAACTAATGTTTGAAGCAATAATTCAAGTTCTTATCTTTCAAAACAGAAAGCAGGCAATCAAATAAAATGTGAGGGAAATCTTGAAGATGGTTGCCACAAATACAATGAGATGTAGATTTCATTTTAAACTAAATAAGTAATCTAAAAATTGGTCATGTCCAGTTAAGAATTGAGTGAAAACTTAGTTAGGATTAACGAATTTACATTTATGCCTGTCAGAAACTGTTGAGAAATATGAATCCTTAGCAAAGCAACACAATCACTTTTCAACCAGTATTCAGTCCACGCGTTGATGATAATCTCCTTTAATGTTTGCCTCACATAAGAGATACGGCATACAGTGTAAGTCTCTGGCAGATTTGAAGTCGCAGTTCTTCTTGTAAGCTCATCTGTACGTTAATTTCCGGCATTCCCCAAGTACCCTCTGACCCATGAAATGCACAGATGAGAACCACATAATAATTGACTTAATATTTCAGCTGCAATAAGACTGCAACTTTTGGTATATTTCAAAGCTGCAGTTGCTGCTCGTGAGTCACTGTAAGAGTTAACGGTACATTGTAAGTTGCTGCACCATTTCACTGCTTCACGAATTACTAATAATTCAGCTTGAAAAACTGAACACTCCTTGGCAAGTCTGAACACGGTAGAATGACATTCTATGGAGCGAGAGTATACTACAAAAGCACATCCTACTTCAGCATTTTTACTAAGCCCTTCAGCTATCCGAGAGCCATCTGTGTAAATGGTGTACTGGTGGTATTCTGCTGCACAATCTTCAAGAAGACTAGAGGCACAGGTGCCTGGATGAGAAGCTTGTTTAACTAGTTGTTCAAGTTGCAGGTGTGAAATATGTTGTGGATTAGTAGTTGTGGTATTATTAATGGTACATTAATAATAACAGTAGCAGAAGTAACACTGGCGATAATTCCTGCAGTAAAGGTAGACGATGTTCATATTTATTCGTTTCCCCCCGCGCTCCGATTGATGAAGAATGACGTCATAGTTGACCCGCTGTCTATCTCAAACCATAGTGCCCTCATTGTAGAAGAAGCGGTAATGTTTGCGGAACAGAAAGCAAATTAGAGCGCCCTTACTGTGGCTGCGCTCATAACTAATACAACCAGCCACCCATCTTACGGTAATTGTCATTAACACTCTAGTACATGCTATGACGTCATTCTTGCTCAATTGAGGGCGCGAAATAACGAATAAAAATGAACACCGTGTATTTTTCAGTATACAGAACTCTATTTTCAAGTTTGATGCATACACAATGGTAGTTATGTAATGGTAATTAATTTATTATACTCGTTTAGTTCATTAATTTACTCATTCTTTTATTCTTTGATATATTTACTTATTTATTTATGGTTCGATACGGTGTGTGCTATTGAAAGGAAGAGAAAATCTGTTTATTTTCTAAAATGTTTCTAAACTAACCTTGTTATTAATTTGGCATTCCTTTATTAAACTATATTAAGTTATATATCGTCACAGGGAAACA
The DNA here is from genome assembly GCA_030765055.1 of Mantis religiosa. Lineage (NCBI taxonomy): Eukaryota > Metazoa > Arthropoda > Insecta > Mantodea > Mantidae > Mantis > Mantis religiosa. Next base: position 165,684 of record JAUKNK010000391.1, read on the forward strand.
ATAAATTGCAAGATATTGTGTGTACTTATCCGTCATTTATAAGAAGTTCACATTCATTAAAACAAGCTCTAAAAGTTATGGTATCTACGCTTCAGGCGAAGTAACGCACCGTTATATTACGCGGACAGAAACCACCTCTTATATATATATATACCTCCCGCTAGAAGAAGCATTGGCAGTGCTGTCTGCACATCAAGTACAATCGCAAGCCGCTAGAAGAATCATACTTAAACTCGCTACATCAGCGATAATATTTTTGACGTCAAATTTAACGCGGTAAAATGACAAATAAAAATGAACACCCTGTATTGGAAATAATATTAGTAGTAGTGGCAGCAGAGAAAGTATAGTCGTAGCAGTTATGGTAATACAAGTTGGAGCTAGAGTAGCAGTCTTAGTAATGTTAGGTGCAATGTTGAAGATGTAGTCGTTTTCTGGACATAAAAACTTACATGCACAACATTACATAAAGTTTGATTTACTCCATGTAAACTTTTGGTCATCGTACTTGCGATTTTGGAAATGCTGATATCCTTTATGAAAATTACTGTGTTTATTTAATTATGTGTGTAGCTTTTTTCCCCTCTCTCATCTGCTAATATTGATTTCTTTGGGATTTCGGCAATATTCTATTATCATCGATTTTTCACTGTGATATCCCATAGCTTATTATACTTTTTGCAAAACAAACATTTTATGAGCATCATTGGTCAGAACACCTTATGCTGTGATGTGAAGGATTATGTGTTCCACAGTTCTTCCCTCTTTCCAGCCATCACATCTAGCATCACCAGTTTATACCAACCTATTTGCAAAGTAACTCTATGTTACATGTTAAGTAAATTTTATGTAAATTACGCCCTGCATGACCTGTGAGGTTACATCTGACGATGAAAGAAATGGGTGAAATGATACTCAAATAAGATCAGGACCTATATAGGTCAGAGCTAGACAACATTCGTCCTTCAGGATACGGGAAAAGGCCACAAGAAACGTAATCCATGAAACCTACCCTTGTCAAGATTCGAACAAAGGCCTTCTTGAAAGTGAGGCAGAAAAGCTAACAACTACGTTAGGCGGGCATTCTTCGTCCGAAAAATGAAAACCTGCCCTAAGAAATCCTAACTCAAAATGCTGATCCATGGTTAAATAGGTTTGTGGTTGGGCACGCAGCCGAAACTTTGGAGCCTGCCAGCACCAGAGATAGACAGATGAGTGTTCATAATTTTAAGTAATTTTGTACATTATTATGCAGATTGTAGTTGTGTTGCTTCACTAATAATAATGGTGGTGACGGTGACGGTGACGGTGACTGTGACGGTGGTGGTGGTGGTGGTGGTGGTGGTGGTGGTGGTGGTGGTGGTGGTGGTGGTGGTGGTGGTGGTGGTGGTGATGGTGGTGGTGATGGTGGTGGTTGTGGTGGTGGTGGAGGTGGTGGTGGTAGTGTCAGTGGAAGTAGTAGTGGCAGTGGTAGTGATCTGGTGATAGTAATAATAGTAATAGTAATAGTAAGCAATTGGGAAGATTTCTTTCCTTTATTCTCTCGCAAATCTTAGGAGAACCACACGAATTTCTCAGCTTAGTTGCTGCGGGAGGAGCTGAGAGGTATATATGTGCGAGAAGTACACGTTTGCCAAACCTAATTTTTTACGTTTGTTTACTGATGAGATCTGGAATTGAATTTGCAGGTACACAAGCTGCAGTGCTCACTCTATGCCTGGAATTTCATCGCTGTGACTCTCTATACATACTTCAAGAGCATTTGTGTATTCGGAATCTGTGTCTCTGCTGTCGTGGCTCCTTGCGTCGTCCGCCCTTTGTCTCCTTAAACTCATCCATCCGCCCGGGGCAATATGATACCCACTTGGGGGAATAAGAGCAATGGGCCCTGCGTGGTAGCCTACGTAGCGAAATACCTCCCTAATGATATCCTGATTCTCTCTGTACCCGCGTAGTTGTTTACGTTTGGAATGAAGTATACAGACATGAGTCCGTGGAACCCAGTGTTAGATTCTTTGTAAGGAAAACCATGACGCACTGAAGCTTATTAATTGTGTATGTCCCTTGGAAATATAAAGTGGATGAATATACGTTTATCAGTTTATTGCATTGCATGTTTCCCATAGCTATACTTCCGGTGCTAGGCGCTGTTATAAATAATGGTATTTGACTCCACTGATTCGCCGAAACTGCAGGCCTTGTGATCACTGCAGAACAAGGCAATGACTTTTATAGGAAAGTTACGGAGTGCAAGTGATCAGCTAAAGTGAAAAACAATATTGCTTAAATTTACAGAAGTGGTACCCAAGTACACCATTTCCCAGCGAATTGAACGTAGAAGGCTACACGTTCTCTCCTCACTAAATAGAAAGCTTTGCAATAATACGAATTTACAGATAGTCCTCTCATGAATATTATGAAAATAAGCAGAAGTCTATGAAGGTACCGTCACCCAAGCAGATATTCGAAAGGGCTCATATTGAGACACTCTGATGCCAACAAAGGAATTTAAAAATCTGCTACATGTGTGTTTTCATGTAAATGATTTGTATATCTCATAACCGTGCCGGAGCACCCTCCAGAGTAGTTAAACCTTTGTAGCAAAGTGAGTTGGGAATATATTATGAATATAATACACTCAATGTCAGTGGATGAATATACGTTTATCAGTTTATTGGATTGTACGTTTCCCATAGCTATACTTCCTGTGCTAGGCGCTGTTATAAATAATGGTATTTGACTCCACTGATTCGCCGAAACTGCAGGCCTTGAGATCACTGCAGAACAAGGCAATGACTTTTAGAGGAAAGTTACGGAGAGCAAGAAATCAGCAAAAGTGAAAAACAATATTGCTTAAATTTACAGAATTTGTACCCAAGTACACCATTTCCCAGCGAATTGAACGTAGAAGGCTACACATTCTCTCCTCACCAAATGGAAAGCTTTGCAATAACACTAATTTACAAATAGTCCTCTCACGAATATAATGAAAATAAGCAGAAGTCTATGAAGGTACCGTCACCCAAGCAGATATTCGAAAGGGCTCCGTTTGAGACACTCTGATGCCAACAAAGGAATTTACAAAATCTGCTACATGTGTATTTTCATGTAAATGAATTGTATATCTCATAACCGTGCCGGAGCACCCTCTAGAGTAGTGAAACCTTTGTAGGAAAGTGATTTGGGAATGTATTATGAATATAATACACTCAATGTCAGTAAAAATATAGAAAGCAGACGCTCAACTGGTTTTATGGGTTGCCCGCTAGGAGGTCCCATGTTTCCATCTATCAGGCGCTGTTGCCAATAGATGGCTCTACCTGTAATATCTTATAGCTTGAATATAGAGTTGTAGTTATATATAATATTTTGCATCAAATTTTACTTATGTTTATTTTGTATGCCTTAAATTTAATTGCAGCTTGTGACGTGAAGCTGCAGACCATCTGTAATGCATAATGAGAGAATACTGAATGGAAAAATAATTGTGTATGGGAAAGGAAGTGTCTACAACAAAGTATATTTCTGGGCATTGTCTCAGTGCTGTCAAATATATTTAAACTAAGAAATCTTTTTGGTTCATTGAGATGAAAATGATATCAAATGTCATCTGCCACGGTTTATTTTCTCAATACTTTTGAGATTTAATATCCACTTACACAAGGTTCACTACCTGCTCAGTGTCGCTCTTTTAAAAATGCTCTGAATTTCTTGCATGACACTCTGTTCTTACTTCAACAGCTGGAGGTGCTATTGTAACGGGAGCAAATGATGTAGTTTTATAGTGTACGTAACGTAATGCTGCTGTAATCTATAAGAGTATCTCTACGAAAATAAAGGCCATTTTAATTTCTGCAACTCGGCATTTTAAATATACGAACCCACAAAGTCACAATTGGTGGCAGGAAGCGTGACGACGACATCATAACCGGAAAGATGTAAGAAATTAAGACCGAATCAATAACGAAGACGGATGCTGCAAATAGCAACTTGGCCGCGACAATGACCACGAAGATGACCGACACCAGGAGGATCAGCTGGAGGAACCAGTAAGGACCGGCGTGGCGAGGAGCACATCGGCACCATTACCACCAACCCCTCGTGGGACACTGAGCGCCATCAGCCTACGTATCGATGATAGCTTCATCACTGACTGTTGGGTCAGAGAGAAGCCGTGACGCGTACTCGTAGACATCGGGGCAGCCGGGACTATGATCAGATGTGACGTGGCGAAGGGTTTGCCGTCCAGGAAAAACAGCTGATCGTACCAGCTAGTGACGGCATCGGGCGACACCTTGCCCTTGGAGAGGGAGGCCCTGCTGCAGTTGGCCTTGGGACGTAGTGCCGTGTGTTAGTGAATGATCGTCGCGGAGGTGGCCGAAGATGTGATACTGGGACTGATTGCCCTCGGAAGCCACGAGGCGACGGTCGACGACGGCAGGAAAGACAGCGACTAAATGGAGGAGAAATTATACTCCAGCAACAGGAAGAACGCCTTGGAATCTGCAGTGTCACCTAGAAGGAAAACGCGAGTCCCCTCGAGAAGGTAGGTGGTGTGAGGGGGCGTCTGGAAGGACAGCGAATGAAGAACATTGTTTCCGTGCCGAGGGTTGCCAGTGAGACTGCTTAACACAGCGTACATCGATCGCGACGTCCAGGTCGGAACGGAGATGCGGACGTGAGAGCCCGTGGTCATAGTGACCGCAATCGACAAGCCACAGGAGCCGGTGCCAACGCATCACCTGGGGTCCCATCTGGAAGGCTTATTGGAAATAGCGACCGATCACCTGACCGCAAAACAGCTCGAGAAGTTTCGACAACTGCTGAGAATATACCAGCGCGTCTTCTGTCAAGGGAGGGAAGAAATACTGTGTCAAACGGCGAGAGTTACTGGCGGCAATAAAGGCCTTGAAACACTTACAAAATTACCTGTACGGTCAGCCATTCCACCTGAAGACCGACCACTTCGCCATAACTTGCGAGACAGCACGTTGGGTTCAGAGTCTGCAGGATTTCGACTTCGCCTCTGGACATCGTAGTGAGAAGAATCACGATAACGCAAGCGCCATATCAAACAGACCCTGTCCAGAGGAGCAAACTTGAAAAACATTTTTTTTTAAATTGCAGAAATGATACCCGAGGGCATAATTTTCCAGTTATTTAAGGGAAGGAATTTTGTACATTCTCTCCTTACTAAATGAAAATCTTTTACAAGAACTGCTAGATGTATGTTTTCGTGTACATGAACCGTTTATCTCATAAGCGTGCAGCAGCACCCGTCAGAGATATTAAACCTTTGTAGCAAAGTGAATTGAGAATGTATTATGAATATAATACAGTCAATGTTAGTCAAAATATTGAAAGCAGACACTGAACTAGTTATATGGATTGCCCGGTATGAGGCACCATATTTACATCTATCAGGCGCTGTTGCCAATAGATGGCTCTACCTGTAATATCTTATAGCTTGGATAAATATTTGCAGTGATACATAATATTTTGTATCAAATTGTAATTATGTTATTTTTATGTTTTAGTTTTAATTGTAGCTCGTGACGTGAAGGTACAGACCATTTTTAATGTATAAAGAGAAAATACTGAAAGGACAAATAATGGTGTATGGGAAAGGAAGTGCCTAAAACTAAGTATATCAGTGGGAATTTGGCACAGCGAGAAAGTAGCTTACAATAAAATACAGCAACATATTTTTGTCTACTGAGTGTTCGTCCTCAACTCAGCGCTTTGTCTTTGTGCTGTAAAATATATTAAAACTAAGAAACTCTTCTCATTCTTTGAGATGTACATGATTTCGAAATTTAATTTGTCACGGTTTATTTACTCATCACTTTTGAGATTTAATATCCACTTATTCAACTTCACTACATGGTCAGTGTCGGTCTCTTAAAAGTATTCTGAATTTCATCGCATGACACTCTGTTCCTACTTCAACAATTTATTATTCAGGGTAGCGTGTACTTATAGCGGTAGAGATAACGTATAAACAAACCCTTTTTTGTCTTTATTTTCGGTTCGTATTCAATTAGGCGTTCTGCATCTTTTAAGTGGTGACAGGGAGAGAACTCGTAATATCGCGGTTCCATATATAAACAAACAAGCATCCGTATCCGTAAATTATTTTTGTGACACCTCATTGTCTCCAAACGGATTTCCGCTTATCAAACGATTTCGAACATATTCGGTAGAATTCAGTACCTTTGTCAAACTCAGCTATTTTAATGAAATCATTTAGTACTATTTCATAAAATAAAACCGTTATGAATTATTTTATTTTGTGCAGCGACTTGGCCGCGACGATGATCACGAAGATGACCGACACCAGGAAGATTAGCCGGAGGAACCAGTAAGGAAAGGCGTCGCGAGGAGCACTTCGGCGCAATCACCAACGTCCCCTCGAGTGACACTGCGCGCCATCAGCCGACGTATGGATGACAGCCTCATCTCGGATGGTTGGGTCAGAGGGAAGCCGCGCCGCGTACTCGTAGACATCGGGGCAGCCGTGACCATGATCAGACGTGACGGGGCAAAGGGTTTGCCGTCGAAGAAACCAAGCCGATCGTTCCAGCTAAAGACGGCATCTTGCGACAGCTTGCCCGGTGAGGGAGAGGCCCTGCTGCAGTTGACCTTGGGACCGAGTGCCGTGCGTCACTGGGTGTTCGTCGCGGAGATATCTGAAGAGCTGATACTGGGACTGGATACCCTCCGAAAACACGAGGCGACCTTCGATGACGGCAGGAATGTCCTGCGGCTCGAAGGAAAAGAGGTTATACTCCGGCAACCCAAAGATTGCCTTGGAATCTGCATGGTCATCTTAAAGTAAGACGTGGGTCCCCGCGAGAAAGTAGATGGTTGTGACGGCGCGACTGGAAGGACAGCGAATGAAGAACATTATTGCCGTGCCGAGAGAAGTCAGTGAGGCTGCTTAACCTAGCTTACATCGATCAAGACGTCCAGGCCGGAACGGAGATGGGGACGCGCAAGCCCGTGTTCATCGTAACCGCAATCGACAAGACACAGGAGCCGGTGCCAACGCAACACCTGGGGTCCCAGCTGGAGGGCTTACAGGAGAGGGCGACCGATTACCTGACCGCAGAACAGCTCCAGAATGTTCGACAACTGCTGAGAATATACCAGCGCGTCTTCAGTCAAGGGAGGGAGGAAATACCGTGTCACACGGCGAGAGTTACTGGCGGTAGTATCACTACAACAAGTACCTGTACAGTCAGACGTTCCAACTGAGGACTGACCACTCCGCCCTAACCGGGCTACTGAGCTTTAGAATCCTGGAGGGCCAGACAGCATTTTGGGTTCAGAGGCTCCAGGAGTACGACTTTGCCTATGGACATCGTAGTGGGAGGAACCACGGTAACGCAAACGCCATGTCCCGAAGAACCTGCCCAGAGGATCAAAATTGGAAACCAACATTGTTTAAATTGCAGAAATGGTAGCCAAAAACAACACTTTCCAGCTATTTAAAAGAAACAAACTTGCGCAATTTCTCCTTACTAAATGAAAAGCTTTGCAATAATTTGAATTCACAAATATGCTTCTCATGCTTTAGGAAATGACAGATGTCTACGAAGGTACAGTTGCCCAACCAGGTTTTCAACAGGACACCTTTTGAGCCACTGTGATGCCCCCAAAAGTATTTACAAGAACTGTACACGTGTGTTTTCGTGTACATGAACCGTTTATCTCATAAGCGTGCAGCAGCAACCGTAAGGGTACTTAAACCTTTGTAGAAAAGTGAGTTGAGAATGTATTATGAATATAATACACTGAATGTCACTCAAAACATAGAAAGCAGATGCTGAACTAGTTATATGGATTTCTCGGTCGGAGGCCCCATGTTTTCATCTATCAGGCGTTTTTGCCATAGGGGCTCCAGCTGTAATATCTTATAGCTTGGATAAATATTTGTAGTTATACATAAGATTTTGTATCAAACAGTAAGTTTGTTATCTTTTATGTGTTAGTTTTAATTGTAGCTTGTAACCTGAAGGTGCAGACCATTTTTAATGTATAATGATACAATACTGAACGGACAAATAATTGTGTATGGGAAAGGAAGTGTCTAGAACTAAGAATAGTGAGTGAGTGTGTGGTGTTTTAGGGCCCGTCGACAACAAGGTCAGGGCCCGAAGTCAGCATTATAACCTAAAAGCTACACGAATTAAGCTAAAAAGGTAAAATAAAAATCACTCAACTATTAAAAGTACATAAAAAACTTATCCCAGTGCTAATAATTTAAAATCTCTAAAATTAATCAATATAAAACACAAGTAAACTTGTTTATTAAAACCAGTTTCAGTAACAAACCGCAGTGCCTTAACCACGGCACTGGGTCGTCACCTAAAATACCTTGCAAGTTAGTCCCCAAGCCTAAAGATTGGCGAACGCGGGCGTCCTGCGGGCAATCGAGCAATACATGCCGCACAGTGAGGCGTACTGCAGACGGAGCACACACAGGGGCCGGTTCCCCTCTTAACAGATAGCCATGAGTCGCTCGTGTGTGTCTAATTCTCAGCCGGGTGAGTATCACCTCCGCTCGCCGGTTAACCCTGCAGGAAGTTGGCCAGGGTTGTACGCTCTCCTTTATTGCCCGGAGTTGTGTGCCTTCCAAAGCTCTCCAGGATTGCTGCGAAGCAGATAGGAGTTGGTGACGGAAAAATCGTTGCACATCCTGGTATGGCACCGTAGTTGCTAAACTCCGGGGCAAACGGCAAGTGGACTTGGCAGCCGCGTCCGCCTCCTTGTTCCCTGAAATCTCCACATGGCCTGGGGTCCAAATAAAAACAAAATGGTATCCATGACTGAGCAATTGCGAGATCTGAGCCTGTATTTTTGAAACAAGGGTGTGAGCGGCAGTGTGGTGTTGCAATTCCTGAGGAGCTCTTAGAGAGTCAGTGCAAACAATAAAAGAGCCAGGAGCTAACTTGCAAATAAAAAGGAGCAAATAGAAGATGGCATACAGCTCTGCTGAGAAGACCGAAGTGGAGTCCAGAAGGCGAAATTTATGAGCCTCACCGTTAATAAAGAACGCGCAACCCGTAGTGCTACCTAACTGAGAACCGTCTGTAAAGACCGGAACATAGTTAGGGTAACGGACCAGTAGTTCGGCAAAAAGTTGTTGGAACATCGAATGTGGAGTAGCGAGTCTAGAGTTGCTGGAAAGAGCGAGATCGAACCGCGCACGGTCCAGCTGCCAGGCAGGATAAGGGCTGATGGACGACCTCTCCACGCGAGGCATTCGGAGGCCATGCGAATGTAGGAGATCCCGAAATCTTAATCCCATGGGAACTAAGAACTAAGAATATCTCTGGGCATTTGACTCAGAGACAATCATTGCACGCTGAAATTCTTCCTGTTCCTTAGAAAAGAGTTCGAAAGGGTTATTTTGGAAATATAGCTAAGAATAAGATTCAGTGAGTCGACTGAGTGTGCCTACTCAATTTGGTGCTCTAAAATATACTAAAACTAAGAAATTCTTCTCATTCTTTGAGATGAACATGCCTTCGAAATGTCACTTGCTACGGTTTTTTACTCACCTTCTCTGAGATTTAATCTCTACTTATACAAGCTTCACTACCTACTCATTGTTGTTCTTATAAAAATGTTCTCAATTTAAATGACATGACACTCTGTTCTTACTTCAACAAATTATTATTCAGGGTATCCTGTACCTATAGTAGTAGAGATAACGTAAACGGTTTGTATTCATTTAAGAATTCTGCATCTTTCAAGTGGTCATAGAAAGAGGAATCGTAATTTCACGGTTCGTATATAAACAAACAAGTATCTGCATCTGTAAATTCTTTTTGACACCAGATTGTCTTCAAACGGATTTCCGCTTATCGAACGATTTCGAACATACTGGGTAGATATCAATACCTTTGTTAAAACCAGATATTTTAATGAAACCGTTTACTAATATTTTATATAAATAAAACCGTTATGAATTGTTTTATTTTCGTGTACAGGATGCTCTAGAAAGCCACTTGTCGAATCGTTGCAACATGCTGAACGTACGTACAGAGTTTGCAATTTCAGCAACGCCTCTTTGGGTTCTTCTGTTCAATTAGATTTCCTGATCTTTCTCTGAACGTGTTTTCCTCTTGGTACAGGGTCCTAACACTCTGCAGTTTTATTGAAATTTTGGTGAAAGTTGTTGTTGAAATGCAATAATGACCATAAGTGGTTAGCATTGATACTAAAAGAGGATTTAAACGACTGGTTTGTCTTTCTGACGATCTAATTTATATATTTGTATTTACATTTAAATCAGTAACTTCTCAAGGGTTTTGCAGCGATAAGCCTTCAGCAACTGCCGGCTATGATGTAATTGCGCATATAAATGGATTTTAATACTTAAATGTTTAGAAATTTACAGTTTAATTACTGAACCTCAAATTAAGCCAAGTATTCGTTATGTATGTTGTGAAAGACTCGCCGAGATGACATTTTGCAGGACGCAAACAGGATTAAGCTGACCACAAAAAGATCACATTGAACAGATATGGACGTTCCTGTTGAGAAAATTCTTATTTTCATCCCCATAGTTATAGATCGTCCCAAGTCAGTGCCGGTTGTACCTTTACAGAACATACAGGAATTACAGTGACTCATAGTGGTAATGTGGGTGACTAAAATCAGGAGATTATTGAGTGCTTAAAGAAGCATAAATGTGTAGCGTGCTAGGGGTCTCGGTTTCGATTCCGGGCCGTGGGGATGTGGATTATTCTCCGACCAAGGTAAATACTCATCTTCTCGAGTCTGGAAGGTATGAATGAGAGTCCGAATGTATGCGTGATCTAATGACTGAACCCAAAGGAGTATTAAGTGTCCAGAAAACGATATTTTGGTATGGGGGATTTGTAGGATAACTTTAATCAGATTTGGCTACGAAAGTGTATACGAAATAAAGTTCTAATACCCATTTAATGCCAAAGCTAGTATTTAGAAGATTCTATTTCTATGGGTTATTGCCTGCCAACAATATGCCTCATAATTAAGGTTTCGAATAAATACTAAGTAGCGGTCATATGGTTTCACTGTGGTTGAGATAGTCTACTGGCCAAACGCCAAAACTATGTCATCTTAATGAATCAGCTAAAGTTGGTAATTGCTTTTTCTTGAAATATCCCTTAAAGATTTAATCAAAATGCAGTACGGCAGACTGGGGATTCCGCTTCATTCTGAATGGTTGTTCAAAATTTATAACATGCAAGCCATAACACATCTACAAGTGAATTAGTAGTTCATTTATTTATGATCCAATTTCTTTTTTGATTCCCATTTAACCCAAAGGTATATTAGGAATATAATTTACAAGTTTATGAAGATAATACAATTTACAAAAATATAGCGAAATTCCATATCAAGCTGACAAACCGTAAACATGAATGTGAACCATTTAGCTTTTGAACTATTTTGTTTAAGAAAGCAATGCAGTATTTATAAGTTTTGGAAACCATCAATATATCTGTAAGTGGTTTTGAGAAAATGTACCTAACAATTGAAGCAATAATTCAATTTAGTATCTTTCATAACAAAAAACGGGCAATCAAATAGAATGTGAGGGACACCTTGAAAATGGCTGTTACAAATACAATGAGATGTAGATTCGATTTTGAATCGAAATAAGTAAGCTGAAAATTTGCCATATCCAGTTTGTCTCCCACAAATCTTACAAGAACCACACGAATTTCTTAGCTTAGTTTCTGCAGGAAGAGCTCATATGTATTTACGTGCGAGAAGCGCAAGTGTCCGAAACGTGATTTGTTGCGATTGGTTTACTGATGAGTTTTGCGATTAATTTCGCAGTTGCACAAGCTTCAATGCTCACTCAGGGCCTGGAATTTCATTGCTGTTACTCTCTATACATACTTCAAGAACATTTATGTATTCTGAATCTGTATCTGAACTGTCGTCGCTCCTTGCGTCGGCCGCCCTCTGTCTCCTTCACCTCATCCTTCCTCCCGGGGTAATGTGACCCACACTTAGGTTCATATGAGGAATGGGCCCAGCATGGTCGCCTACGTACCGAATCACCTCCGTAATGATATCCTAATCTTCCCTGTACCCGTGCCCGCCTCGGTAGCATAGATGGTAGCATGTCTGCCTCACGTTCAGGAGATCCCGAGTACGAATCTCGGTCAGGGTGACTTACCTTGATAATGTTTTTCCGGGGTTTTCCCTTATCCTTCAAGACGTATATGGGGTACCGCTAAGCTCCTTGGACCCTCGACTTATTTGAGCATTATTTCACCTAATTCATCACCGACCGAATTGACTTAACGTTGGAGGACGCAAATTACAAAAAAAGCACATTCTCTGTACCCATGTAGTTGTTTACATTATAAATGAAGTATACAGACTTGAGTCTGTAGAGCCCAGTGTTAATTCCTTTTTAAGGATAACCATGACGCACCGAAGCTTGTTAATTGTGTATTTTCCTAGGAAATTTCAAATTGGAAGGATATAGGTTCATCAGTTTATTGGAATGCATGTATCCCGTAGCTACACTTCCGCTGCGAGGCGTTATTATTAATATTAGAATTTGACTTCACATATTAACCAACTACAGGCGTTGAGCACGCTACACATCAAAGGAAAGATTTATAGAAAAATGTCAGGGAGTGCAATTGTGCAGCAAAATGAAAAAACAATGTTGCTAAAATTGCAGAATTGGTACACAAGTACAGCATTTTCCAGTGACTTTAATGAAGGAAACCGTCACATTCTCTCCTTAGTAAATTAAAAGCTTTGAAATAATATGAATTTGCAAATATTCTTCTCACGATTATTATGAAAATGCCAGATGTCTAGGAAGGTACCATCACCCAACCAGATTTTCGAAAGGGCATCTTAGAGACACTCTGATGTCACCAAAAAATTTACAGAAACCGCTATATTTGTGTTTTCGTGTACATGAACGGTATATGTCATAACCGTGCAGCAGCACCCGTCAGAGAAGTTAAACCTTTGCAGAAAAGTGAGTTGAGAATGTATTATGAGTATAATACACTCAATGTCACAAAAAACACAGAGTTCAGTTATATGGATTTCCCGGTGGGATGTACAATGATTTCCACTATCAGGCGCTGTCGCCCATAGATGGCTCTACCTGTAATACCTTATAGCTTGGATTAATATTTGTTGTTACACATAGGATTTTGAATCAAATTGTATTTATGTTATTTTATATGTTTTAGTTCTAACTGTTGTTTGTGAAGTGAAAGCACAGACCATCTCTAATATATAATGAGAGAATATGGAACGGACTAATAATTGTGTATAGGAAAGGAACTGTCCACAACTAAGTATATCTCCAGGCATTTGTGCCAGAAAAAAACATTGAGCGGTTGAATTCTGAGAAATGACATACGAAAGAGCTATAAGCAGTCTTTTTGGAAAAATATTAAATAATAAGGTTAAGCGAACTAATTATTGTCCACTGAGTGTTCCTGTTCTATTCCGTACATTGTCTTAGTGCTGTAAATTATATCAATATTAAGAAGCTCTTCTCGTACATTGAGATGAACATGATTTCGCAATGTCATTTGCCACGGTTTATTTATTCATCACTTTTGAGATTTAATATCCACTTATACAGGCTTCACTACAAACTCAGTGTCGTTCTCTTAAAAAAGTTCTGAATTTCATTCGCATGACACTCTGTTCTTACTTCAACAAAATATTATCACAAGGTACCGTGTACGTATAGTAGTAGAGGTGACGTATAAGCAAAACCTTTTGTCTCTAATTTCGGTTTGTATTCATTTAAGCATTCTGCATCTTTAATGTGGTGACAGGGAGAGTACTGGTAATATGACGGTTCGTATTTTCTCTTGAAGACACGATGGCAGCAGGTGCATACAATAGTCAAATCCTTTAGTACGTGTAGAGTATGTGTTGGCTTTTATATTTAGTACTCGTTGGATACCTAGAAGTATTTAAGACTGAAAACGGCGTCAAATTTGACCGCAATATAAGTACATATGGGTAATTTACACATATTAAGAATGTTTTTGAGAAATACTGTGCTTTATCGAGAGCTAGAGTTTTATTTGAGTAAGAGTTTACCTATCTTTCACCGCTTATCTCGTCTAAAGCTTGATTGTAGCAGTTAGATATGTACAATATTTGGCGTTTTTAACTTTCTTTAGATATATGCTGTTGGATATCTAGACACACAAGTATCTGAATCTGTAAATTCGTTATGTGACACCACATTGTCTCCGAAGGTATTCCGTTTATCAAACGATGCCGAACGTATTGGGTAGAATGAAATACATCCGTGATACCGAAATTAAGGTATGCCAGAAGGAACGAATCATGAGAGATGTCAAAGGAATGTTGGTTCTTTGTTACGATAAGGGCAAGGCTAGTTGAGTTGGGGGAAAGTGTTATAACAAGGCAATGTAGGAAGCAGTGTCCTTAGCCCACTTGACGTGCATGAATAGGGAACTCTGTGGACCATTTACAATAGCGACAAAAGAGCCACAAAGGGATTTAAGCTGAAAAGGAGCTTCCTGAGGGTGAAAGTTAGGTATACACACGCGCAGCTGTGGTCAGAGGACAGTCTTCGGCGTCAGGCCGATGAAAAGGGTCTTTGGCGTGCAGCCTATGAGACAAGAGTCCGAGGCGTGAAGCCTATTTGGGCGGTTAATCAGTTCGGTGTTTAATAATTGTCGGTTCATATATACGTGAGGAGCAAATAAAGTCTATCGAGCAATAAACATTCTGCCGTCGGTAACACTAAACAGAGATTGGTAACCCTTGGTCGGCAACTTTCGTTTCGATGTTTGAAAAGAAGAAGCAGTAAATAAGTAAGTTGGAAACGGGCATTCCAGTGTTGTTAAAATCTCCTTCTCACACCCATCCACGCAAACCCTGAGAGAAACCTCATTGATCGCTAATCATATTTGTCACCGTTCGCCGACTTATTTGCTCACCCATAAACAATTATTGTATCAAATTGGCGCCAAACGTGGGGCACGATACGAGAAGGAGGTTTGAGACGAGCAGCAGATTCAACCCGAGAAGCAGATTCATCCTAGAAGGAGGTTCAAACCGACAATGAGGTTCAACAGGAGAAGGAGGTTACACACGAGGACGTTCGACAACAAGCGGATCTACATCGGTTCAACTGGAAAGAAGAGAGACCGGCACCTTCAGTGACACCAGGAGTCAATAGAAAATCAAAGGTACAAGGTGATAAATTATATGCTAGACTATGGTGAATTTATTTGAGGAGTGAAAAACAAGATTTTAAGTAAAATGTGTAGAAAACATATAAGTTCAAGATGTTTATAGTAATAACAGTAGGCAGGAAGTAGTCAAAATAGCAGAGCGTGGTAGAACTGTACCAAATAACGTAAACGTGGAAATAAATATGTTAAAGGAAGTTAGAAAAATGTTCGCAAGTATAAGTAAACAGATAGATGATGATACTCAAAGTTAAATAAAAAAGTTATATGATAATAATCAAAGGTTAATAAAAGAGATGAAGGATAACAATCAAAGTTTAAGTGAAAGTTAAAGAAAGAGATAAAGAATAACAATCAAAGTTTAAGTGAAAGTTTCAGTAAAAAGATAGATGATAATACTCAAAGTTTAATAAAAGTGATGAAGGAATATAACCAAAGTTTAAAAAAGATAGAAGGAAAGATAGAAAGTTGTTTTCGGAAGTTAGAGGCAGGACAAATAGAACGAGGAAAGAAGTTAGACAATCAACAACAGTCGTTAGAAAATTTCGGGAAAGTTAGTCAGGAAGTAGAGAATGTAAGAGAAGAAGCTGATCAGGAAACAGACAATGTAGGGAAATATGTTAGTGAGGAGACGCAGAACGCTGAAAATGAAGTTGTAAATAAAGTTAATGAAAGGTCAGATGGTGAAAACAGAAAACTGCGGGAGGAAATGGGACAGAACTTAGGCAAATAAAGAGAAATGGCTAGAAAAGAGTTAGAATAAACTAGGAGTAGACTAGAAGTATCAGAGTGCGCAAATAGAAAACTGACGAGGAATTTGGAGAAAACCACAAGTGAAATTAGTGAGGTAACAATAGAGATCATGGCGACAAAAGAAACATTGAAAAGTATTCAAAATCCAGGGATAAACGAAAGAGAAATATTAAAATATTTCGGGCAAGGGACACAGTTCCATCAGAATATGTGTAGAAAAGATAGGACAAGATATCGATGTACAATACCTAAGCTAGATATGAAAAAATCATGAGGATGTGGATCTAATAGATCCTTTGTACATGAAAAAGTCCGCAAAATGTTTGTGCATTTTCGAAGTAGATTGTGGGATGATGAATTTTCTTGTAAATGGTGGGAACTTGGGCTAAAGTATTTGAAAATACCATAAGAGATTTTAAAATGAGAAGAAACAAAAAATTGGTAGAATGTATACCTATGTTAAGTATAAAAGTGTAGTGTAAAATTTATAGGATAGCAATCACAGTTTAAGTGAAAGTTAAAGAAATAGGTGAAGAATAACAATCAAAGTTTAAGTGAAAGTTTCAGTAAAAAGATAGATGATAATACTCAAAGTTTAATAAAAGAGATGAAGGAATATAATCATAGTTTAAAAAAGATAGAAGGAAAGATAGAAAGTTGTTTTCAGAAGTTAGAGGCAGGACAAATAGAACTAGGAAAGAAGTTAGACAATCAACAACTTTCTTTAGAAAATTTCGGGAAAGTTAGTGAGGAAGTAGAGAATGTAAGAGAAGAAGCTGATCAAGAAACAGACAATATAGGGAAATATGTTAGTGAGGAGACGCAGAACGCTGAAAAAGAAGTTGTAAATAAAGTGAATGAAAGGTCAGATAGTGAAAACAGAAAACTGCGGTAGGAAATGGGACAGAACTTAGGCAAATAAAGAGAAATGGCTAGAAAAGTGTTAGAGGAAACTAGGAGTAGACTAGAAGTATCAGAGTGCGAAAATAGAAAACTGACGAGGAATTTGGAGAAAACCACAAGTGAAATTAGTGAGGTAACAATAGAGATCATGGCGACAAAAGAAACATTGAAAAGTATTGAAAATCCAGGGATAAACGAAAGTGAAATATTAAAATATTTCGGGCAAGGGACACAGTTCCATCAGAATATGTGTAGAAAAATAGGAGAAGATATCGATGTACAATACCTAAGCTAGATATGAAAAAATCATGAGGATGTAGATATAATAGATCCTTTGTACATGAAAAAGTCCGCAAAATGTTTGTGTATTTTCGAAGTAGATTGTGGGATGATGAATTTTCTTGTAAATGGTGGGAACTTGGGCTAAAGTATTTGAAAATACCATAAGAGATTGTAAAATGAGAAGAAACACAAAATTGGTAAAATGTATACCTTTGTTAAGAATAAAAGTGTAGTGTAAAATTTATAGGTTAAGTATAAACAGTGTAGTGACTGCAGTGAAACTTAAAACTAAACAAGTGATAAAATTGTTAATGAAAAACCTAACTATGAACGACTTTTGAAAAGAATATTTATATAGAATATAGAAGAATAACTCAGAAATGTTGTACACAAATATAATGTTATAAATATGCCATTGATTTCAACATGGAGTTGTATATTTAGGAATTGTTTCAAGTTTAACAACAATATGAATTAATTTTAAGTAGATCAGATGGAAAAGAAGAGATGATATTTATTGAAACATTTTCCGAGTTATATCTAAAGGTTGAAATATACAGAACAGAATGTTCGTAAATTTTAAATGAACTCTGTTATGTAAACATGTGAATAATCTTTCAGGAAATGTCATGTAAAAATTAATGTTGTGAAAAGAACTTATAATACGAATTGGAAGTTGCTTACAAATGTGTAATATTTTGCGTTATATTCGGGCAACACATTGATATTATTTCATTATGGGATAATAAAATAACATATATGGGGGCATTTGATACCGAAATTAAAGTTTGCCAGAAGGCACGAATCATGAGAAATGTCAAAGGAATGTTGGTTCTTGGTTACGATAAGGGCAAGGCCACCTGAGTTGGGGGAAAGTGCAATAACAAGGCAATGTAAGAACCAGTGTCCTTAGCCCACTTGACGTGTATGAATAGGGAATTCTGTGGATCATTTACAATAGCGACAAAACAGCCACAAAGTGATTTTGGCTGAAAAGATGCTTCCTGAGAGTGAAAGTTAGATATACACACACGCGCAGGTGTGGTCAGAGGACAGTCTTCGGCGTCAGGCCGATGAAAAGTGTCTTCGGCGTGCAGCCGATGAGACAAGAGTCTGAGGCGTGTAGCCTATTAGGGCGGTCAACCTGTTCGGTGTGTGATAATTGTCGGTTCATATATACGTCAGGAACAAATAAAGTTTATCGAGCAACAAACATTCTGCCCTCGGTAACACTAAATAGAGATTGGTAACCCTTGGTCAGCAACTTTCGTTTCGATGTTTGAAAAGAAGAAGCAGTAAATAAATAAGTTGGAAACGGGCATTCCAGTGTTGTTAAAATCTCCTTTTCACACCCATCCACGTATAACCTGAGAGAAACCTCATTGCTCGCCAATCATATTTGTCATCGTTCGCCGACTTATTTGCTCACCCATAAACTATTATTGTATCAAATATTGGATATCTAGAAGTATTTGAGACTGAAAACGGCGTCACATTTGACAGCAATATAAGTACATATGGATAATTTACACATATTAAGAATGTTTTTGACAAAAACTGTGCTTTAACGAGAGCTAGAGTTTTATTTGAGTAAGAGTTTCCCTCTCTTTCACCGCTTATCTCGTCTAAAGCTTGATTGTGGCAGTAGATATGTACAATATTTGGTATTTTTAACTTTCTTTAGATATATGCTGTTGGATATCTAGAGACACAAGTATCTGAATCTGTAAATTCGTTATGTGACACCACATTGTCTCCGAAGGTATTCCGTTTATCAAACGATGCCGAACGTATTGGCTAGAATGAAATACATCAGTTAAAATAAGCTATGTTAATAAAATCATTTAGAAAAATTTAAAAAATAAAGCCGTTACGATTTCTTTTATTTTTGTGTAGAGAATGCACTGGAAAACAACTTGTCGAAGTGTTACAATATGCTGAATTTACGTACACAGTTCCCAATTTCAGCACCGCTTTCTTTGGGTTTTTCTGTTCAATTAGATTACCTGACGATTATGTGGAGTTCTGCCCTTCTTGGTGCAGGGTCCTAAATCTCTGCCAATTTATTGAAAGTTTGGTGAAAGTATTTGGTAAAATGTAATACTGACCATAAGTGGTTAGCATTGATACTCAGAGAGCATTAAACGACTGGTTTGTATTTCTGACGATGTAACTTATATATATTTCTATTTTTTTGAGTTAAGAATCTTCGCAAGGGTTTTGCAGCGATAAGCCTTCCGCAAAACCCGGCTATGACGTAATTGCGGATATAACATCGGATTTTAATACTTAAATGTTTAGTAATTCACAGTTAAATTACCGACACCCTAATTAAGCCAAGTATTCGTTATGTATTTTATGAAAGACCCACCGAGATGACAATTCGCAGTACACAAATAGGATTAGGCTGACCACAAGAAGATCAAATTATACAGATATGGAAATTTCTGTTGAAAAATGTCTTATTTTCATACCCATAGTTATAGACCGTACCAAAGCAGTGCTGGTGGTACCTTAAGAGAACATACAGGAATTAGAGTGTTTCACAGTGGTAATGTGGGTGACTAAGTGGTTAGCATTGATTCTAAAAGAGGATTTAAACGACTGGTTTGTCTTACTGATGATCTAATTGATATCTTTGAATTTATTTTGAGATAAGAAACGTTGCAAGGGGTTTGCAGCGATAGGCCTTCCGCAATGTTTAATAATTTACAGTTTAATCATTGACACTCAAAGTAAACCAAGTATTCGTTATGTATTTCGTGAAAAACTCACCGAGATTACCATTTGAAATACACAAACAGGATAAAGCTAACCACAAGAAGATTACGTTGAACAGATATGTACATTCCTGTTGAGAAAAAGAAATCATTTTCATCCCCCTAATTATACACAGTTCCAAAGGAGTGCTGGTGATAAGTTTACAGAACGTACAGGAATTACAGTGACACATACAGGTATTGTAGGTGACTAACGGTAGGAGATTATTGGGTTCTTAAAGAACTATGAATTCCTAGTGTGATATGGGTGTCGGTTTCGTTTTCCGGCAGTGGGGGTGTTAATTTTTCTCCGCCCAATGTAAATGCTCATCTTCCCGAGTCTGGAAGTATGAATGAGTGTGCCAATGTATGCGTGATCTGAAGATTGAACACAACGAACATGAGATAAACAATTCGAAATATTCCAAAGAAGAGCGACAGCCGCTTAGATCATTGAAGTTAAAGGCGGGGGATAAACGGAATACAAAAAGGAGTATTAAGTGTCCATTAAATCGATATTTTGGTATGGGGGATTTGTATGAGAACTTTGGCTACGGAATGTTATAGAAAATGAAGTTCTAATGCCCATCTTATGCCAAAAATAGTATTTAGAAGATTCTATTTTGAGGCGTTGTTTCCTAAGGACAATATAACTCATAACCAAGGTTTCGAATAAATACTAAAAAGCGGTCATATGTGTTCACTGTCGTTGAGAAAGTCTACTATCCAAACTCCAAAAACTATACCATCTTAATGTAACAGTTTAAGTTGGTAAATGCTTTCTCTTGAAATATCCCTTAAAGATGTGATCAAAATTCAGTACCTTATTATTAACATGACAAAATATCATTGGAATTTCCTGGCGATAGACTGTGGATTCCGCTTCACTCTGAATGGTAGTTCAAATGTTATAACTAGCACATCATGACACATCCACAAGTGGATTAGTAGTTTATTTATTTATTTACCAATTTTTTTATTCCTATATTACCAAGAGGTATTTATTAGGAATATAGTTTACAAATTGTATGAATATAATACAATTTACAAATATATAAAAATGTTCCATGTAAAGCTGACAAACTGTAAACTTTAAGATGAATCATTTAGCTTAAGAAATATTTTGTTTAAGAAAGCCATGAAATATTGATAAGTTTTTTAATTCATCAGAATATGTATAAGTGGTTTTGAGAAAGTATAACCTTAGGATTGAAGCAATCATTCAGGTTCATATCTTTCAAAACAGAAAAACGGGCAATCAAGTACAGGTGAGGGCATCTTAAAAATGATTGCAACAAATACAATGAGATGTGGATTTTATTCTCAATGCTAGTAACTAAGAAGAAAATTTGCCATGTCCAGTTAAGAATTGAATGGGAACATTGTTAGCATTAACGAATTTATAATTATGTCTGTCAGAAACCGCTGAGAAATACAAATCCGTATACAAAGCACCACCATCACCTTTAACCAGTATTCATTCCAGTCATTGATGATAATCTCCTTTAATGTTTGCCTCAAATAAGAAATGGGGCATGAAGTGTAAGTCTCTGGAACACTTGAAGTCGCAGCCCTATTTGCAAGCTCATCTACACGTTCATTTCCGGCATTTTCCACGTGCCCTCTGACCCATGAAATGCAAAGAAGAGAAGCACATAATAATTGCCTTCTTATTACAGCTATAGGAAATCTGCACATTCTCTCCTTACTAAATGAAAAGCTTTGCAATAGCATGAATTTACAAATATTCCTCTCGCGATTTTCATGGAAATGGCAGATGTCTAATGAGATGCTGTCAGCCAACCAGATTTTCGAAGGGGCACCTGTTGAGACACTCTGATGCCACAAAAGGAATTTAAAAATAGCTGCTACACATGTGTTATCGCGTACATGGACAGTATAACTTATAACCGTGCAGCATCACCCTTCAAAGTAATTAAACCTTTGTACAAAAGTGAGTTGACAATATATTATGAATATAATACACTCAATGTCAGTCAAAATATAGAAAGCAGACGCTCTGTTAGTTATATGCATTGCCCGGTCGGATATACAATATTCTCTTCTATCAGGCGCTGTTGCCACTGATGGCTCTACCTGTAAGATCCTATAGCTTGGATAAACATTTGTAGTTATACATAAGATTTTGTATCAAATTTTGAATATGTTATTTTTTATGTCTTATGTTTATTTTCAGCTTTTTGCGTGAAGGTAAACGCCATCAGTAATGTATAATGAGAGAATACTGAACGGACAAATAATTGTGTATGGGAAAGGAAGTGCCTGCAGCTAAGTATATCTCTGGGTATTTGTGCCAGAGAAAATCATTGAGCGGTTGAATGATCGACCTTCTTTTGTGAAAGAGTTGTTGACGTTATTTTGGTATCAGAGGTAATTATAACTTACAGCGACATTGTTATTGTCGACTGAGTGTTGTTCCTTTACTCGATGCATTGTCTTAGTGCTGTCAATTATGTTAAAACTAAGGAACTCTTCTTTCTCTTTGAGATGAAGAAGATTTCGAAATTTCATTTGCCACGGTTTATTTACTCATCACTTTTGAGATTTAATATCCACTTATACAAGCTTCACTGTCAGCTCAGTGTCTTTCTTTTAAAATGCTCTGAATTTCATTGCATGACGCACTGTTTTTACTCCAACAAATTATTATTACAGGTTAACGTGTACTTATAGTAGTAGAGATAAGGCATAAGCAAACGCTTTTTTGGTCTTTATTTTCGGCTTATATTCGTTTAAGAACTCTGCAACTTTTAAGTGGTGACAGGGAGAGGACTAGTTATTTCATAGTTCGTAAATTTTCCTGAAGACACGATGGCAGCAGGTGCATAAGGTAGTCAATTCCTTTAGTAGGTGTAGACTATCTGTTAGCTTTGATATTTAATATTCATTGGAGATTTAGAAGTTTATAAAACTGAGGTACGGCGTCACATTTGACTGAAATATAAGTACATATGAATAATTTACACATGTTCAAAATGTTTTTGACAAAAACTGTGTTTAAACAAGAGCGAAAGCTTTTGTTGATTGAGAGTTAAGTCACCTTTCACCGCTTATCCCGTTCAAAGCTTAATTGTTGCTGGAGGTATTTCCAATATTTGGCATTTTTAACTCTCTTTAAATATATGCCGTTGCATACATAAACACACAAGTATCTGTATCTGTAAATTCTTTTTGTGACACCACATTGTCTCCAAATGGATTTCCGCGTATCAAACGATGTCCTACATATTGGGTAAAATACAATACCTTTGTTAAAATCAGCTATTTTAATAAAATCATTTCGTAATATTTGATAACATAATACCGTTACAAATTGTTTTATTGTTTGTGTACAAATTCTCTAGAAGCCAACTTGTCGAATCGTTGCAACATGCTGAACTTACGTTTGCAATTTCAGCAACGCCTTTGGGTTTTTCTGTTCAATTACATTCCCTGATGTTTCTCTGAAGGCCTTTCCTTCTGGGAGCAGGGTCCTGAAATTCTGTACTTTCATTGAAATTGTGGTGAAAGTTTTTGATGAAATGTAATAATGACCATAAGTGTTTGGCATTGACACTAAAAGAGGATTAAAACGACTGGTTTGCGTTTCTGACGATCTAATTTATATATTTGAATTTACTTTGAGATAAGAAACGACGCAAGGGTTTTGGAGCGATAGACCTTCCGCAACACCCGGTTATGATGTAATTGCGGAATTTACATTCGATTCTAATAGTTAAATGTTTGATAATTTACAGTTTAATTACTGACACACAACGTAAGCCACGTATTCGTTATGAATTTCGTGAAAGACTCACCGATATGGCATTTTGCAGTACAAAAACAGGATTAAGCGGTTCGCCAGAAGATCACATTGAACTGATCTGGAAATTCCTGTAGAAAAAATGCTTATTTTCATCCCCATAGTTATAGGCCGTCCCAAATGAGTGCTGGTGGTACCTTTACGGAACATACAGTAATTACAGTGACTAATAGTGGTAATGTGAGTGACTAAATTCAGGACATTATTGAGTGCTTAAAGAAGTATAAATGCCTAGTGTGCTAGGGGTCTCGGTTTCGTTTCCCGGCCGTGGGGGTGTTAATTTTTCTCCGACCTACGTCAGTGCTCATCTTCCCGAGTCTGTAAGTATGAATGAGTGTCAGAATGTATGCGTGATATAATGATTAAACCCAACGTAATCGAGTTAAACACTTCAAAATAGTCCAAAGCAGAACGGAAGCCGCTTTGATTATTGGAGTTACAGTCGGGATGAAAACGGAATAGAAAAGCATATTAAGTGTCCATGAAAATGATATTTTGGTATGGGTAGCTGTAGGAAAACTTCAATCAGGTTTGGCTACGAAACGTGATTGAAAATAAAGTTCTAATGCCAATCTAATGTCAAAAATTTTATTTATATGAGTTCTATTTTGATACGTTGTTACCTCCCAACAATATGACACAAAACCAAAGTTACGAAGAAATAATAAATGGCGGTTATACGGGTTCACTGTCATTGAGAAAGTCTACTAGCCAAACTCCAAAAACTATATCATCTTAATGAAACAGCTAAATTTGGTAATTGCTTTTTCTTCAAAAATCCGTTAAATGTTTGATTAAAAGGCAGTACATGACAAACGAAAAATATAACTGGAATTTCCTGGCGACAGACTATGGAGTCCGCTTCCTTCTGAATACATGTTCAAATTCTATATCTGGCAAATCGTGACACATCTACAAGTGGATTATCAGTTTATTTATTATCGAATTTCTTCGATTCCTAATTTACCCAAAGGAATATTAGGAATATAACTTACAAATTTATGAAAATAATACAATTTGCAAAAATATAGCAAAATTCCATATCAAGCTGACAAACATGAAACATCAAGATGAATAATTTAGCTTAGGAAATATTTTGTTTAAGAGAGTGATGAACTACTGAGAAGTTTTGTAATTCATCAGAATACGTGTAAGTGGTTTAGAGGAAGTGTAGCCTAAAGATTGAAGCAGTAATCGAAGTTTGTATCTTTCAAAACCGAAAAGCGGGCAATCAAGAAAAATGTGCGGGACCCCTTGAAGATTATTGCCAGAAATACAATGAGATGTGTATTTGATTTTGAGTCGAAATAAATAGTGTCGCAAACCAGGATCTATGGTCGCACGGCTTGTTGACACAAAGGGAGCTGATAGGCTGTCAGTGTGAAACCCAAGTGCCGGCAGACAAGATAACATGCAGATAAAGGTTTGCCAAAACAAACAACATGAGATAAATGGAAATTTCTAGATCCTTCTGGACTGATAGAGATAATTCGATTTCTGGTTTATTTCAGAATGATCTAGAACTTATCAGGAGATATATAAGCGATTGAGACACGCCAGCCGGTACTGGTAAACAGAGTTAGTTGCAAGAAGTGAAACTGTGTTGTGAAGCGAGAGACAGCTGGAAGTGTTATTGTAACGAGAGCTAATGGTATAATCTTCGGTCACTGTTATTGTCATCGGCCTTGGTAGACTGATGATGTACGTAACGTAATGCTGCTGTAACCTATAATCGTATCTCTACGAAAATAAAGGCGATTCTTAAATTCTGCAACTCGGCCTTTTATTTCAACGAATCCACAAAGCCACAATTTGTGTCAGGATGCGCGACGACGACACCATCACCGAGAAGATATAAGAAATGAAGATCGAATTAACAACGAAGACGGAAGCTGCAAATAGCTACCTGGCCGAGAAGATGACCACTAAGATAACTGACACCTGGAACAGCAGCCGGAGGAACGAGTAAGGACTGGCGTGACGAGGAGCACGTCGGCGCCATCACCACCATCTCCACGCCTGACACTGCGCGCCATCTGCCGAAGTATGGATGACAATCACATCACGGACGGTTGAGTCACAGGGAAGCCGTGCGGCGTACTCGTAGACACCAGGGCAGCCGTGGCGATGATCTGAGGTGACGTGGCCAACGGTTTGCAGTCGAGGAAACCAAGCCTATCATTCCAGCTAGTGACGGCATCGGGAGCACCTTTGCCCGTGGAGACGGAGGCCCTGCTGCAGTTGACCTTCGGGACGGAGTGCTCTGCGTCAGTGAGTGCTCGTCGCGGAGGTGGCTGAACAGGTGATACTGCGACCAGATGCACTCAGAAGCCACAAGGCGACGGTCGACTACGGCAGGAAGGTCCTATGGCTAGATGGAGAAGAGGTTATATTCCGGCAACCCGAAGAGCGCCTTGGAATCTGCAGGGTCATCTTGAAGGAAGACGTGGGTCTCCGCGAGATAGTAGGTGTTGGTGACGCCGCGACTAGAAGGACAGCGAATGAAGAAGAACATTTTTGGCGTGCCGAGAGAGGCTAGTGAGGCTGCTTAACCCACCGTACATCGATCACGACGTCCAGGCCGGAACGGCGATGGGAACGTGCGAGCCCGTGTTCAATCTGAGCGCAATCGACAAGACACAGGAGCCGGTGCCAACGCAACACCTGGGGGGACAGTCAGCACAATGGGTTCAGAGGCTGCTAGAGTTCGACTTCGCCTCTGGATATCGTAGTGGGAAGAATCACGGTAACGCAAACGCCATGTCCCAAAGAACCTGCCCAGAACAGCTAAATTGTAAAAAAAAATATTGTTTAAATTGCAGAAATGTTACCCAACTACAGCATTCTCCGGCTATTTTAAAAAAGGAATCTTGCACATTCTCTCCTTACTAAATGAAAAGCTTTGCATTAATATGAATTTACAAATATTCTTCTCATGTTTTTGCGAAATGACAGACGACTAAGAAGGTAACTTTTACGCAACCAAATTTTCGAAAGTGCACCCTTTGAGACACTATGATGCCACCAAAGAAATTTACAAAAACTGCTGCTTGGGTGTTTTTGTGTAAATGAACCGCTTATCTCATAACCGCTCAGCAGCACCCGTCAGAGTAATTAAACTTCTGTAGAAAAGTGAGTTGAGATTGAATGATGAATATAATACACTCAATGTCAGTCAAAATATAGAAAGCAGAGGTTGAACTAGTTATATGGATTGCCCGGTCGGAGGCACAATGTTTTCATTTATGAGGCGCTGTTGCCAATAGATGGCTCTACCTGTAATATCTTATAGCTTGGATATAGATTTGTAGTTATATATAAGATTTTGCATCAAATTGTAACTATGATTATTTTGTATGTCTTAATTGCAGCTTGTGACGTGAAGGTACGGGCCATCTGTAATGAATAGTGAGAGAATACTAAACGGACAAATAATTGTGTATGGGAAAGAAAATGCCTAAAACTAAGTGTATCTCTGGGCATTTGTGGCAGAGGAAATCATTGAGCGGTTATATTACCATATTCTTCAATTTGTTTTGAACAGTTATTTTGGTAAAATAAGCAATAATATGATATAGCGACATAGTTATTGTCGACTGAGTGTTCCTGATCTACCAGTGCATTGTCTCAGTGCTGTCAAATATATTTAAACTAAGAAACCCTTTTGGTTCATTGAGATGAAGATGATATCAAATGTCATTTGTCACGGTTCATTTTCTCAATGCTTTTGAGATTTAATATCCACTTATACAAACTTCAATACCTGCTCAGTGTCGCTCTTTAAAATGCTATGAATTTCATTGCATGACACTCTGTTCTTACTTCAACAAATTATTATTACAGAGTACCCTGTACATATAGTAGTAGGGATGACGTATATACAAATCCTTTTTTGTGTTTATTTTCAGTTTGTGTCCATTTAAGAATTCTGCAGATTTTAAGTTGTGATAGAGAGAGGACTCTTACTATCAAGGTTCGTATATTCTCTTGACGACACGTTGGCAGCAGGTGTATACGGTAGTCAAATCCTTTAATTGGTGTAGACTATGTGTTGTCTTTGATATTTAATATTCAGCGGAGACCTAGAAGTTTATAAAACTGCAGAGCGGCGTCACATTTGACTGCAATATAAGTACATATGGGTAATTTACATCTATTCAAAATGTTTTTGACAAAAGCTGTGCTTTAACAAGAGTTACAGTTTTATTTGAGTAAGAGTTTACCTATCTTTCATCGCTTAACTCGTCCAAAGCTTGATTGTTGCAGTAGGTGTGTTCAGTATTTGGTATTTTAACACTCTTTAGAGATATTTTGTTGCATATATAAACATACAAGTATCTGTATCTGTAAATCCTTTTTATGACACCACATTGTCTCCAAATGGATTTCCGGTTTTGAAACGATGTCGAACGTTATGCCTAGAATGCAATAGCTAATTATAAAATCAGCTATTTAATAAAATTATTAAGGACTATATTATGAAATAAAACCGTTACAATTTTTTTTATTTTTTGTGTATAAAAGGCTCTAGAAAGCTACTTGTCGAATTTTTGCAGCATGCTGAACTTACGTAAAATGTTTGAAATTTCAGCAACGCCCTCTTTGGGTTTTCTGTTCAATTAGATTCCCTGACCTTTCTCTGAAGGCATTTCCTTCTTGGTGCAGGGTCCTAAAACTCTGCACTTTTATTGAAATTGTGGTGACATTTTTGTTTAAATGTAATACTGATCATAAGTGGTTAGCATCGGTACTAAAAGAGGATTAAAACGACTGGTTTGTCTTTCTGACGATCTAATTTATATATTGGTATTTACCTTGAGATAAGAAACGTCGCAAGGGTTTTGCAGCGATAAGCCTTCAGCAATATCCGTCTATGATGTAATTGCGGATATTATACTCGATTTTTAAGTTAAATGTTTAATAATTTACAGTTTAGTTACTGACACTCAACGTAAGCCGCGTATTCGTTATGTATTTCGTGAAAGGGTTGCCGAGAAAACCATTTGCAGTACAAAAAGAATTAAGCTGACCACAAGAAGGTCACATTGAACAGATATGGAACTTGCTGTTGAAAAGATTCCTATTTTTATCCCCATAGTTATAGACCGTCCCAAAGCAGTGCTAGTACTACCTTTAGAGAAAATACAAGAATTACAGTGACTCATAGTGGCTTTGTGGGTGACTAAGATTAGGAAATTATTGAGAGCTTAAAGAAGCATAAATGCCTAGCGTGCTATGGGTCTCTATTTAGATTCCCGGCCGTAGGCATATGGACATTTATCCAACCAAGGTAAATCCTCAACTTCTCGAGTCTGGAAGTATGAATGAGAATGCGAATATATGCGTGATCTAATGATTAAACCCAAAGTATAGCAGTTAACCACTTCAAAATAGTCCAAAGCAGAAGGGAAGTCGCTTTGGCCAAAGCAGTTACAAGCGGGATGTAAACGGAATACAAAAATGAGTATTAAGTGTCCATTAAAACGCTATTTTGTTATGGGGAGTTGTAGGAAAACTTGAATCTGATGTGGCTGCGAAAATGTATACTAAATAAAGTTCTAGTGCCCATCTAGTGCCAAAAATAGTATTTAGAAAATTCTTTTTTGATGTGTTGTTGCCTAAGGACAATATGACTCAAACCCAATGTTTCGAATAAATACTTAATCGCAGTCATATCGGTTCACTCTCGTTGAGGAAGTCTACTAGCCAAAAGCTGTATCATCTATATCATATTAATGTAACACTTAAAGTTGGTAATTGCTTTTTCCTGAAATATCCTTTAAAGATTTAATCAAAATGCAGTGCTTTAATATGTACACGCAAACGAAAAATGTAAGTGCAATAGCCTGGCGATAAACTGTGGTTTCCGCTCCATTCTCAATGGTTGTTGAAATTTATAACCAGCAAACCATGACACATCTACAAGTGGATTAGCAGTTTATTTATTATCTAATTTCGTTTTTGATTCCTATTTTACCCAAAGGTATATTTGGAATATAAGTTACAAATTTATTAATATAATACAATTTACAAACATATAACAAAGTTCCATTTCAAGCTGAGAAACAGTAAACATCAAGAGGAAACCCTTAGCTTAAGAAATATTTTGTTTAAGGAAGCCATGAAATATTAATACGTTTTGTAATTGATCAAAATATGTGTAAGTGGTTTGGAGAAAGTGTAACCTTAGGATTGAAGCAATAATTCAAGTTCGTATCTTTCAAAACATAAAAACGGGCAATCAAATACAATGTGAGTGCATCCTGAAAATGAAGGCAACAAGTACAATGAGATGTGGACTTTATTTTGAATGGTAGTAAGTAAGCTGAAAATTTACAATATCCAGTTAAGAAATGATTGAGAACATAGATAGGGCTGTCAGAAGTTGTTGAGAAATATAAATCCTTAGTCAAGGCACCACAATCACTTTTTAGGTAGTATTTATTCCATTCGTTGATGTTAATCTCCTCTAATGTTTGCCTCAAATAAGAAATGGGGCATGGACTGTAAGTCTCTGGAACAATTGAAGTCGCAGCTCTCTTTGCTAGCTCATCTGCACGTTCATTTCCGGCATTCCCCAGGTGCCCTCTGACCCATGAAATGCAAAGAAGAGAACCACAAAATAATTGCCTTCGTATTTCATCTATATGAAACCTGCACATTCTCTCCTTTCTAAATGAAAGCTTTGAAATAGCACGAGTTTACAAATATTCTTCTCGCGATTTTATGAAAACGACAGATATCTAAGAAGGTGCTGTCAGCGCACCAAATTCTCGAAAGGGCACCTTTTGCTACACTCTGGTGCCACAAATGGAATTTAAAAAACTGCTACTTATGTGTTTTCGTGTACATGAACAGTATATCCCATAACCCTGCAGCAGCACCCTTCAGAGTACTTAAACCTTTGTGTAAAAATGAGTTGAGGGTGTATGATGAATATAATACACTCAATGTTAGTCAAAATATAGAAAGCAGGCGCTCTGTTAGTTACATGGATTGCGCTGTCAGATGTAGAATTTTTTGATCTATCAGGCGCTGTCGCCATAGGTGGCTCCACTTGTAATATCTTATATCTTGATGGATCTTTGTTGTTAAATATAAGCTTTTGTATCAAATTATAATTATGTTATTTTCTATGTCTTAAATTTAATTACAACTTGTGGCTTAAGGGTAAAGAAAATCTGTAATGTATCATGAGAGAATACAGAACGGACAAATATTTGTGTATGGGAAAGGAAGTGCCCAGAACTAAGTATATCTCTGGGCATTTGTTCCATAGAAAATAAACTATGGAAGGCAATTTATTTTTGTAGGTGTCACAGTTCCGAGTTATACCTTATTTAGAAAAATAAATAAAGTAGCTTGATAGTTTGTTTCGTCTTCAAATAAGCTCATATCATGTACCAGAGGGCCTTGGAATATTTTGCACCCCTTTCTTGCAGCGACATAATTCTACCATTCCGCCATCTATTATGCGGTGGACTAACTTTCTTACTGCAACGCTCCTAGCGGCACAAATGTTGACTAGAAGCTCAGGCAGCACCATTGATAACAGCTCATTATCCATGGTCCTGATATTGGTTTCTTGTGAGCAAAAGCAGACAGTCGTACAAGAGGCAATCACATGCAACCAAGCACTTTTTTGTAATTTTGTTTTATGTAATTTTACTTCCTCAAACGTTAAGTCATGTCGGACGGTGAACGGAATGGGTAAAATGATGCTCAACGATATCCAGGGTCCATGGAGCTTACAGTTATCCGACATTCGTCTTTAAGGATAAGGGAAAACCCTGGAAAAAACCTTATCCAGATAACTCACTCTGACGGATATTCGAACTCGGGAACTTTTGAACGTGAGGCAGACACGCTACCATCTGCGCTACTGAGGCGGGCTGTAGTTTGTTAATCAAACATTAAATATATTTCTGTGGAAACCAAGTCCATGCCATGCCTAGCTTTTTTATGAAATGTTTATATACTAAACAGAAGCATTAAACGACGTTATATTTTTCAATTATGCTGCAGATAGACAAGCAAAAATGAACTTTTTCTAAAAACATTTTTCTTATACATGAACGCTAAAAAGGTATCTTTCTAGAAAAGCTTCGTATCGACTTATTGGATGGAGTGCACTGACTTCTCTACCTACTATGATGTGGTAGACAAGAGAAAGTTGGATGTGCTCACTCACGCCTGTTTCTCTGCTTTTGTAACAAACGCTATTGCTCTGTCCATTTGAGCTCACTCGAGATAAACATTTGAATAAATCTCTTATTGCTAATTATTTGTATGTGCAAGGAGAATATAATACAACTGCTTTTAAGCGACAGGCAAATCAATATAAACCTGGTCCCTATACAACAAATTTAACATTTCTTTATGTTTTATTGCACAGACACAAAAATATTCAATATCATTTTCGTATTAAGAGGTATAAGTCAAAGACTTTGTAACAGTAGTTTCAAGTTATATTCAGAAAAGTTATGAAAAATTTATAAATTTGTAAAAGGGTGATTGTGTATTTAGTAATATAAATAAGTAAAAATATATGTAATTTTGTGATTGGCCATAGTAATAATTGTATGACGAAATGTTGTGACGTGGAATTAAATAGGCCAATCATAAAATTAAGACTGGAGTAACGATAGTTACGAAAAATCAATAACCTATGTAGAGATGTTTTGTAATCGTGAGTGTGATGAATAGTGGTGCAGAATCAAGAACTTTTATATAATAGTTGGAACTGTTTAAATATAACAAATTAAGAATTTATCGATATGTTGGAAGTAACCAGCAAGTGACGGGGAAGGGAAGTTCAAGTAAAATTTAATCTAAATAATACAATTAAATAGTTACAAAATTTGACTTCTCAAAATTAGATTCTCATGTCTCTTATTTAATCAAACACAATCATCAAGAAAGAACTCAAAATAAAACGAATTAACCCTGTTATGTTTGGCATTTCGACGTGGGTTTTCGAAAAGTCAACGTGCATCCCATCTCAAACATAGAAATCCCGCACCAAATTGCCCCCGAACGTGTAGATAATGAAAATGGAGAGAAATTAATTACGAATAGAATTCCTGTCCCAACTAAAAAACTTAAACATATAACAAGGAATATCTAGGAAGTGCTTTACTCAACAAAAACTAAACGCACACACATACACTAAGACACTGTCTCATACACACACACACACACACACCCACACACACACACACAGTACTTTTTAAAAAAATTCTTGCGTATTTTCAGGCGAACCCAGAACTTGTTCTTCTACTGAACTCTTACAATTGAATTAAGTACAATGTCATACATGTTTAGCCAGTATATTGTGACTTTGTGGGTTCGTGAAATAAAAAAAGTCCAATTTCACCACTCAAAAATGTTCTTTATTTCCACCGACTTACAGTTAAACTCTTGCCAATTACACAGAATTACTTGCTGCACACAATTACAATTCACCAGTTCGTCCGTTACAACTTCACTTGTACTCGCGGTTACATAAACTCCGTTGCACATACCAGTTACGTACAGTCTTCCGTTGCACAATCCTTTCCGTTCATTAACACGTCACTGACTAACACTGCCTTCTTACACCAAGAACTGTCCTCATTCACACACTAGCCAACCAACTGACTGACCAAACCAACAACTGACTAACTAACTCCGACTCCGTCTGTCTGTAACCCTCTTTATATCGGAATATCCCGCCTTCTGGTGTTTACAGGATTGTTCTAGTAACAGAAAGATCGAGAACCAGGTGTAGAGAAAACAGGCGACACAGTCATGTTTTTTCCCTGACCACAGTCTGTCACCACTACAAGACAAACGAGGAGGAGGTGTGCCTAACCGAACCCCCCCTGCCTTCCGCTGCCAGCTGCTTTCACAGGGTGTTCCAGCGCTCCCGTTACACTGCTCCCTCCTCAAAGCTGTTCGCCTCGAACAGCCCCATCGTAGCGTGCGAGGCGGTCCAGGTGTACCACCAGCATCTGCCCGGAGTCTGAGCCAGAAGTAGCGCTGCCGTAGTTTGTGAATCATTCGGTTCGCTCCCAGGTGTCCTCCTGAAGTACCGGCGTATTCTTCCTCCAAGACTTCCGGGACCTTGCTCCGGGGAAGTTCCAACTGTTCTCTCTGCGCCTTCCCATCGGGTGACTCCCATACCCGGAACAGCACGCCCTCTCTGGTCTTCAACGAGTCCCATTGGGCCCAGTGCGACTTGTAGGTGGCGCTCCTCGGTGCGATGTCCTCCTAGGTTGGTCTCGTCCCTGCGTCCACTTCCCTCAAGAGTGGCCCCAAGTCTGCGTCCGCCAGCTGCTCCCTTATCAGGTCTGCGCTATCCCAGCCTTCAGCAGGCACTGCCACAACTCTTCGGACTGCTGCGGCACGCTCCTCCTCTTCCACTCTTGTGCGCTCGTGGCCGTCCTGGATCTGCGATAGGACACCTCCAATGCAATGGTCGCTGGCGTCGGTGTCCACAATGAAGGCGCCACCCGGTTGTGGGAAACCCAAAATTGAAGCACTGCACAGGGTCCCCTTCGGGTGCTGAAAAGCGCCTTCGGCATCCTCCGTCCACACATAAGGAAGCTTTTCCTCCGTCAGGCGGGTGAGGGGTTTTGCGATGTTGTCGGCCTTTTCCTCTAAATCATTAAGGCGGTCGTCTACTTGACCCTTCCGTTTGCCCAGGTTCGCGACGTCATCCCTCACGCCGGCCAAACGTTCCTCAAACTTTGCGGCGAGAGCCTCGTTCGCCGCCTTCATTTCCGTGATTAGTTCGGCCTTCATTTCTTCCATCTTCCCGGCGATGTTGTCGTTGGCCGTCTTCATTTCTTTCAGTTCCGCTTTCATTTCCATCATCGTCTCCAAAATTTTCTCCAATGCCGCGTCCATGGTTGTAATGCTCGGTGATGTTATCTTCCCGCTTCCTGACACAAGTGTGACTTTGTGGGTTCGTGAAATAAAAAGTCCAATTTCACCACTCAAAAATGTTCTTTATTTCCACCGACTTACAGTTAAACTCTTGCCAATTACACAGAATTACTTGCTGCACACAATTACAATTCACCAGTTCGTCCGTTACAACTTCACTTGTACTCGCGGTTACATAAACTCCGTTGCACATACCAGTTACGTACAGTCTTCCGTTGCACAATCCTTTCCGTTCATTAACACGTCACTGACTAACACTGCCTTCTTACACCAAGAACTGTCCTCATTCACACACTAGCCAACCAACTGACTGACCAAACCAACAACTGACTAACTAACTCCGACTCCGTCTGTCTGTAACCCTCTTTATATCGGAATATCCCGCCTTCTGGTGTTTACAGGATTGTTCTAGTAACAGAAAGATCGAGAACCAGGTGTAGAGAAAACAGGCGACACAGTCATGTTTTTTCCCTGACCACAGTCTGTCACCACTACAAGACAAACGAGGAGGAGGTGTGGCTAACCGAACCCCCCCTGCCTTCCGCTGCCAGCTGCTTTCACAGGGTGTTCCAGCGCTCCCGTTACAATATTAACTACTCCTATCCTTCTGACCCTTTCCTAAAATGCTCTTTCTATTCAGGAGACCACACAAGGGTTATCTCGATTGACATCTTGACATGGACTCTTTGGACGGATTATGATATCTCCCCTATTTACTATACATAGTAGAGCAGGTAAAAATAAACTATGAAATAACAGGAAAGTGCAAACCAGCGCTACGGAATACTGCAAAACCTGAGAAGAGTTAAGAAAGATGTGTTACACATTTAGAATTATTTGTGAAGTAAGATTTGTATCTCTGATTCGATTTACCTGTAATAGAAATTTACTAAAACGAGAACCTGACACGCTCTGTCTGACTACTGTTGTACTAAATCAATCGTATTCTTCGTGCCTCGTCCTGTTATACTATTGTCGAGACTGACGGCGACACGCACAAGAAGACGTGCAGCGCGGAGATAAGATACAGATAGTGCACGGCGGAGATAAAAGACTTCCGAAAGAGATAGATGACTAGAAAGTCCGTGTTTCTTCTGGTGCCGTCTTACAGAGCATTCCACAGATGTCTGGAAATTTTAATGGACAAGCCGCGGTGAGTTGAGTGGACAGTCGTAACGCGAGTTGTAAACAGAGTGGAAATGCAAATTGAGAATCGTCCGCGTGCAACTGTGTTTGTGGTCAGCGACTTTGAGCACTATATTTGTGTATTTTACGTAATTCTGCTACTGTAAGGGTTGACCAAAGTGCATTTCTAAACAAATAAAGAACATCTTGAATTTCTGCAACTTGAACTTTTAATTCCACGAACCCGCAAAGGCATACTATAGATATATTCTGTTAGTACTGCAGAAAAGGGGTTTATTTTAAACTTTGTTAGAACTTTGTAAAATTTCCTAAACTGTTTAATTATGCACACATCTTTGGAGTATTTCCATGGATACTCATTAGACACTTTCTATAAGATATGTTGCCTGTTCTTTAATCTCACATATGAGGCGTGTACCACCATTAAAATTGAGATACATAAAGCAAATCTAGAAAAACCTTCTCAAATAGTTCTTTTCTGAATATGGCTTTCTCTCTCAAACGTGTTTCCTTTCACTATAAACATTTGATTGTTTAGATTCAAATGACTTTGTCTAACAATTCCTCGTTAGCTTTATAGACGAATGTAAAAGTAGTCATAAATATATTCTTGTCTTAAAACTTAGGAATATTTCTTAATTAATAACTTCCTTCTGGTTAAATAGGACCGGAAGGGCACAAAAGAGACAATTCTTAAATTACTCCCCTAAGATTTCAAGGAATCCAGGTAAACATATCTGGCTCTCAGATTATATCTAATTATATCTAATTGTCCGTGCAATAAAGGTATCAGAAAGGAGCCTCGAGGTGATAGTCAAATATTTACATTGAAGATCGTTATAAGGTGACTTTAGAAATCGCTCTCTTTTCATTAACCAAAGAAAAAATAAATATAACATCTGATTTTAGAGGTAGGAGTTCAATAATTGGAAAATTCAAACGAATGGTGTGTCGCAAATGGCTCAGTAACTAAAAATATTTTAGGTAATTGTTTTGTATAAACGATACCTACATTTTAGGGCACTAGCATTGTTTAATCTCTGGTATTTTAGTGCTACGCTTTGTTATACAATAAGTTTCCCCTTATTACTGACTGTAGGTGGTCTAATTTAACATTAATTGGCAATTCTTGTGATCTCATTACCTCCTTAAGCCCAAAAAACTTCCAGAAGGATTTACAGACACTTTCTTTAGAGAAATGTTTTTGCTCCAGTCATTCATTGTCTCTGGATATTACAACAACATTATCCACAAAACAGGTTGGCCTTTCTTTATTCTCACGAATGCAACATATAACCCAATGAAAATGCACATCCCTGAACTAAATCAAGAAACCTTACCTAAAAGTTTGCAATTTTCAGAATATAGCATTCTCTCATAAACCATTCTTTCTCCATAGACATCTTCATTCTTGGCTTTGTCGTCTGGCAACAAGAACGCTTTGCGTTGGGATGATGAGTATTAGACATTTGTCTAATGTTTATATTAGGAAGTCCGAGAAATTTGATGTAGTCAATTTGTTGGAATCCCTAGAGCCCAGATTTTTATGCAACATAAATTATGATTATATCCTTGCGTGTGTGCACTAAACATTTTATAATAACCATTTAAACCAATGATGATGTTGGTGATGATGACGACGACGATGATGATGATGTTAATGATGATGATGATGACGACGACGACGACGACGACGATGATGTTGATGTTGTTGATGATGATGATGATGATGATGATGATGATGATGATGATGATGATGATGTGGTTTTAAGAGCGCTCAACCACTGGATCATTAGCGCCCTTAAGTACCAATTAAAAGGCTGAAAACTAAAAGATTAAAATGCAATAAATCAAATAAAAACAACGATAAAACTCATGGACAACGGTGCGGTAAAGACTAAAATGGGAACTAAATCCATTAAAACCAGAGAGGAGATAGAATGTTTAAAATACCCAAAATTTTACTGTCTAAATCCTAAAATTTGCAGATAAAACGAACACTAAAAGTCTGCCCACCGCCGTCTCATCCTCTGCGAGTATCTCTGCCAAGCTGGCCGGCAGCTGGAGAGACCTGCGGAGACGGGCCAGCCTAAAACAATCTAAAATTACATGACACACGGGCAGTTGGGCACCGCAGATCGGGCAAATCGGAGCCGGTGACCGGTTTAATAAAAAGCTGTGGCTAAAATGACAATGGCCAATACGCAACTGAGCCAAAATAACTTCTTCCCGCCGCGATAGGCGACAGGATGTCACCCAGTGATTCGGAAGCTCCTTTACTGTTCGGAGCTTGTTATCATGGAGAGCAGACCACTCATCGCGCCAGCAAGAGAGCGCCACCCTACGCATAACAAGCCGAAAGTCTTCCGAAGTCACTGATGAGATAGTTACACTGGGATCTGTGCAAAACTTTAAATCATTCCGATACTATTCTTTTTCCCAAAGCATTGGTTTTACTTTTAATTGATCCATGATTTGGGCATTATTAGAAATTTAAATTAGTAGAGTAATTTTAATTAGTTTGTAATTATTGTTTTACGTAAATGTTGATACAGAAGTTTGTGCGTCGTAGAGGCCCCTTATAGATATAAATAATTTTAACACTGCCACCTTGGCTGCCGCATCCGCCATTTCATTCCCCCGCAAACCCACGTGACCAAGAACCTCTTCACAAACCACGCTAACGGCCGAGGCGTGTAGAACGTGGAAAGCGTACTGGATACGCTGTACGAGAGGATTGTGGTTGTACAGCTCACGAAGGCTCTGGAGTGCGCTGAGGGAATCATTTAAAATAAGGCAGTCACCCAACTTTCGGTGACGAACATATAAAATGACTCGATATATTGCATTCAGCTCTGCAGTGTAAATGGAAGTGCTGCCATGGAGACTGAATGTAAAGGGTTCGGCCCCATAGACAAACGCGCATCCAACACCGCTAGAGCATTTTGACCGTCTGTAAAAATGAGGTTAAAATTCTGATAGCCCGATAAAAATTCTAAAAATAATCTGCGGATACTAATCATGGGCGTCGTCAACTTGCTGTGCAGCGTCATACCAAGATCTACCTGATCTGCTGCAGGCAACCATGGGGGATACAATCTTTCGCCTCTAGGGAGCGTACTAGGCAGCACGAGTCTATGCTTCGCAAGAAGCTCACGGAAGCGAAAACTCGGAGGCTTATGCTTTACACGTGTGTTGTCATACTGGACGTCGAAGGCGGTGTCGAAAAAGGGTGCAAAAGTGGGACACAAATGCATTCTATTGAACCCACAGCAATAATTTCCCAGCAGAATGTCCCGCCAATACTGCAGAGGTGGTTCTGCCGCTTCGGCGTAGAGGCTAACAACATGGCTAGTTGGGAAACCCCCCGTTGCTAGACGTAGGCCAGAGTTATGGACTTTGTCTAGTTTCTTCAGCGCAGATAGACGAGCTGAAGCATAAACGATGTACCCATAGTCCATCTTGGATCGGATCAGTGTGCGATACAAATTTAAACTGACGTGCATTAATTTAACTTTATTTCACTTCTCAATCTGGAAGTAATCAAATATCGAATTCTCAAACACCGTCACAAATACATTAATATTTATTAGTTTCTTTTCGGTCTACTTTGACATTATTTGTGTTTACTGTACTAAACCAGTAAATACTTTTTAAAATATTCTGGAAGAAACGATTTTATCCTGACACCTAAAATGTTTTATACGAAGTGAAAGATCTCTCTGCTTCACAAAAGCTACATGATATTTGCAAAAGGAACCTTTGTTACCTACAGAATAAGCATTGAGTTCTTCCTCAGATTCACTACGCGGCAACCAATTTATATCTCACAGAAGCATGAAACCTGGATTATTGGCTTCAAATTTCTCAATTTTGTTACAAAGACATTTTCCTGTTTCTCCTGGTATGTCTCCGGCGGCAACTGTTTGTATATCTGTAGGGCAGAAGATAAGGGCATTCCCTTTTATTCCAAACCTGTGATTGCACCTACGATTTTTATAAAGTGACTTTAATAAACACTAATTTACTCTGGAGACTATTCTCAATGCAAGCACTTGCTGCTTTATTTTTGTCTATCACGTCGAGCACCTATTTCATTGCACTACATAATATACAACTGCTTCAATCCATGTTCCCCATCTCGCGACGTTTGTCCGCTGGAATAGACGAGTATCTTGCGCCATTACAATAAATAATTTCACACTTGATGGCGATCTCACAAACACTTTATTCAAAGACGAAATTAAGGTATTTACTTCGTAAAAATTCGCCTGGATTTTCTCTGCCAACCGGTGAGGGACATGCGCCAAACAAGTCATAGAACTGCATTACCATGAAATACGTGTAAAGCTTTAATAATTCTAGGCATGTATTCTGCTGCATCTGTAACATCACCAAGAGGTTTCCCTCATTTTATTTAGCAGGTGACAAGATAAAATAGTGCTTCACGGAAAACCATAGCAATCGCTGAATTGCTTGTTATTTCCAGTAAGTAGCCTCGAGACAATGAGGTGATGTATTACTGACTCAGACTCAGTTGCTTATCCACGACGATTTTGACAGTGTTTCTCCAACACGATTTAACTATAAACTTGAGTCGTTGATACTTTTTGTTATTTCTTGTATTAGCTGAACAGAATTACTTTATTGAAAATTCGTAAGGAATATTTGGTAAAATATGGAACGTCCTCTAGTGGGGAGCAAGGTAACTGAACAGAACGAAAAATGTTCGTTGATCTTTAACCAAATTAATCAAACTAGCTGCATTAGAGGACATATATATTTTGCTTACATATGAAAATATTTTTCTGTAATACACTTAAAAGTTATAACAAACTGACAAGTATTTGTAAAGCTCAAATTTCTGTAAAGGCTCTAGGGGTAGTTGATAAATTAATTTCATAAAATTATTTCTTCATAAATTTTCCCAAGGCGGCTTTTCCTTAATGTTTATTCACCAGGAAATTTTCGTTCGTAATATTTCTTCCAGGAAATTTTGAAGTTATACATTTTTACCTTAAATAAAGTTATTCTTGTTGAAAATGGTTTTATGGCTCACATCTTTCAGAAAATTAGCATTGCCACTATTTCCACTTGTACTTGCAGTAAATGTTGTTGCTAAGGTTTTTAGATCTTGGAGACTAGCATATCTATGGGCAGCTGTTTTAAATAAGCTGTCTCGTCAATATTTTTTGTTGCAGGACACATACAAAAATGGTATAAAATAATATGAGTGTATTTCTGTGATATAGAACCAACAACCACCAAACCGAAAATCACACTGATTTTTAAAGTATTCCGAAAATTCAAAAGTAAAACTTAATGTTATCACACTTGCCGAGTACTATATTGCGATCTGTTGTTAAGACTAAGATTTCCATCAATCCACTGTCGAAGTAACTGAAATTGCCTGCTCTTCTGTCTCGACAATGTAATTTCCTATTACGCAGATTTCAGAAATTACAATTAGCAGTACAAGTGTAAAATTCAACTTTTAATTATTGGAGATATTGTTACGGCAGACGACTTTGTTTTTAGCATTAATACATACCATTTCAAGTTTTATGATGTAACGTACACAACGGAATTTAAATATGTACCACAGGGTTGTTGAACAATATTAAGCGGCATATTTTTACATACGAAAGTGCTCAATGTTGAAGGCTACCAGCTCATTTACGGTGACATTTATGAATTTAGAAACGTCATATCTTAAATTCCTGCACAAGATGAACAATAAAAGAGAAATTATCTCACGTTTTTCTCTTCTTCAGGTATCTGGGGTAATAGAGGTAGGGAACATTGCTGACAAAGTAAAATATATGCATAAATATGTGCACAATTTACTTAATTGTGCACTAGTCCCTTAAATATTCATATGTATGCACTGTAAACATTCCATAAGAAGTAGCTTACAAATAGGAACAAATGTATTGCTAACATTTATACGTTTAACCTTCAAGGAATAAAACATGTATATATGCAAAATGAGAGCTCTAATAATCATACATTATTTTAGAACGTGTGACAATCGACGATTTAGGCATTTAATAACCTTTTTTGTATTCGTTCACAGAGGGTTTCTTAGAATTAACTCAAAGTAAACTTCAAGAAAATAATTCGACTTAATTAGTCACAAATTTAAAGATTACTGACACTAGTGTCATCTTCGAATGGAGCTGCACTTGCCACATCGTTTATTGATAAGAAGTGAGAGATCGCTTATATAGATCAGAAGTAGCAGAGGTACTAACACTGAACCTTGGAATGCTCTCTGTGCTACTTTCCTGCAATTTGATGTCTGTTTTTCATAACCGATATCGCTGTTTACTTCAACATTTCGTTTCCTTTCATCTAGATCTGATACAGTCGAAATATTTAATTTTCATTCCACACTATAAAAGATTGACACTAAAGAATGTGAAACAAGGACGGATATCCTTAACCTTTCCCTGACTCCTTCCAAGTCCAGGAAATGCTACAGAGCGTATAAATAGCCTTTGGTGGTCTACTATCTAACTACGTAAGTAGAGCAATGATTGTATGCTAACCAAAAATACGATATCGACATAGCGGTCCGGGTGGCTCAGCTAGGCGCCCGGCCATTCATCTCATGGATGTGGGTTCAAATCCTGTGCAAAAGGGCCGCCTTCTTGATCCTTTTTATTGCTTCATTCTCATTGCTCCCCGATCATTTGATATCCTGTTGGAACTTATACTTAACTAGTAACACGTATTTTCATATTCCAATCGAGAAACTTTACCTGGCAGTACGGATCAGTGTTGCCAACCCAATTAAATGGGATCTGGTTACATGTAGAGCAAAATTCCGCTACAAAAATATAAAAAATAGCCACAAAACTTTCTCCTTGAGATGACAAGATGAGCAAGATGATGGAATCGTTAGTGATTATGATGGTCCTCTTATTGTTTAATGAGGCGGTTAACATACATAATAAATTATTAGCTCTTACTACAAATAAGTGTAGGAGATCTGCACTGGATGCCTAAAGTAGTTTAAGAGTCATCACTGTCCGAAGATTTTATTGCCACTGTAGCACTTTTTGACACATTATACATAAATTTTGCAAATTTATTTACGACTTCATCAGTTAATAAATATGGGATACAGCAATTATCTTTGTTCTGAATGCCAAATTTTGCCATTAGGGGAGCAGTGTTCAGTTTATTCCTTATTTTAGATTTAATGTCAGTCATTGTGGTATACATTCCTTCCACATCACGTTTCCATGTGGCTACACAAGTAATGGTTTAGTCAATTTTGAAATATTCGAGAGGTCATAATTTCCTTAAAAACGCATTTCTCTTGCTTGGCACCAGAACACATGGGTACTGTTTGATTCAGTTAGCTTTTCTATAAAGTATCATTGGTGACATAAGCGCAACGTATTAAAGCGTACTATTCACTTGAAAAGTTAAAAGTGCATTATAAATCGCAACGAAGCCTGAACCCTGTAGGTATCCAGCGTTAACAAAGTTTTGGCTAGGATGATGGATGTTAACTTTGTCTACTGTATATTTTACTAATCCCATTAATTGTTAAAACTGAAGCCCGAATGATTACAAAGGACTTTCAGATTCCGAATATACAGATTCAAGGAAGGGTTAATATCTCCAGTCTTCAGAAAGATATTTGCTAGTGACCGCTGTGTAAAAAGAAAGTTATACGTTTAACCTCTTCTGGCATAAGACATATTCATTTACTTCCTGAGCAGAATAACTCAGGCGATTTCGTCTATGCCGCGGATGCGAGGGGCCCGGGCTCGATTCCTTTAGCCGATCTATCTGACCCATAAGTTCTTTTTATGGAGATTTCTCAGGTCACCAGGCAAATGCCGGGTGGGCTAAACACATCCACCGAATTTCTTGTGCCACCATTTCGCACCATTATCATTTCACGTCATCTCTCCCCTGGTGGACGGTGGTTGTCTTGGTGGCGCATGGCAGGATGATAAGCTCTGAGAAAATTCCTCCCTTGGTAGACGTTTACCAGTCTACGACCTCAGTCTTGTGGTGGGGCTGTTTCCGAATGGCAGAAGGGTGGGATATACATTCTCCTGACCTGCCAGAGACCTTCCATGTAGTA
Organism: Mantis religiosa; assembly: GCA_030765055.1. Taxonomy (NCBI): domain Eukaryota; kingdom Metazoa; phylum Arthropoda; class Insecta; order Mantodea; family Mantidae; genus Mantis; species Mantis religiosa. The sequence continues at coordinate 209,616 of JAUKNK010000391.1, forward strand.
AAATGTACTAAAATGTGCCCCCTGAAATGTCCTGTTTCCTTGGCATGGCTGCCCTTTTCTTTATCTCGCTACATCCTTCCTCCCGGTTGGGCTCCCAATTAGGGGTATAGGCATAAGAACCCGCAACTAACTCTCCATGCCGATTCCCCTCCATAAAGTAGTCCAGTCCAGTCCATTCCAGTCAAGTTCTATTGAGTTGTCCCATAATAGTATATCATCTTCCAAACTAGAGTTACAATATCAACAGTGTGCTAATATAAGTGTATCTATAAAATATTTATTCACTAGTGCTCGGGTAGGACAACGAACAAAGCTGATTTTGTGTAAGATATAGTTTATGTGAACTTGCCAATCTGTAGATATATCTTTCTAATTGAATGCCCAGAAATATGAGACATTCAATTTCTTTAATTAACACATTAATAATCCCAGTTTCTATCGCAGAGCGTGAAGTATCATGAGTTATAAGTGTAACAAGCTTTCTTAAGTCTAACTTCTCGTATAATTTATTAGCTTTAAACAAAAAACTATATGACACAATTCTAAACATAATTGCAATAAATTGCACACTAATTTCAATGTTTACTGACCACCAGGACACTAGTTCCATCAGCTGATAAAGATATACCTGAGATATCCTTTATAGAAGGTGATGTGTCGTGCATATAGATGAGAAATGGTAAATGCCCTGCCGCTGAACATTGTAGTACTTCATCTACTATTATTTTACAATTTGATGTTTCCTTTTGATAACTTATATGCGTGTTTATATCCAGTTTCTCTTTTCTCTCAAATAAATATGCCACAAACCAGGTAATTAATTTGACCTCCTTACTTTGAAAGAATTGTTGTACAATGTGTCACAAAGTATTTGTTGTGGATGATGATCTCAAATTTGCAATTTCGCGTAGTCGCGGCTATTCCTAACAACAGACTGATAATACGAGGTACGTCCAGAAAGTAAGTTCTGTTAGGTAATACAATTAAATTGTGTACAGATACACACAAATTATTTATTTCTCAAAATTCTACAACCCTTAAACTAATTTTCCACATAAATGCCGAAATTTTGCAGGCATTCGTCATAACGAGGCAAACATTTTTGTATAACTACTTCATAGAAGTTTTCCGCCTGTGTCTTCATCCAGTCAGAAACATTTTCTTTCAGCTCTTTGTTATTGTTGAAGTGTTGACCACCAGGGAATGATTTGAGATGCAAAATCAGATGAAAGTCGCTAGGACCGAGGAAACGGCTGTACGGGGGATGGTCAAAAACGTCCCAGCCAAATCCCTGTAGGATGTTTTTCGTCGCATTTGCAGTGTGTGGTCGTGCGCTGTTGTGGAGAAACACCAAACTTTTTGAGATCGGAAATATGCTGATAAATCTCAGTTTTTTTTTCTCTTTCATAGAATTCAGAAAACTAATCACAGTTCTGTTTTCACAAGCGGCGGGAATCTCAATCAACATCGACATTGTAAACAAGCACAACAAAGTGTATTAGGCCAACAGCGATCTCGCAATGGTGCAGCTGTTTCTCCTTGATACGTAGCGTCTACCGCGCATGTGAGGAACTGCCATCGCAGCGCGGCAGTGGAGATAAATTGAAACAGAAGGTTTTTCTGGACGCCGCTTGTAATAAAAGTAAGGCAGATGGGTCAAGCTTGGACTTCCTTATCTTTTGCCTGACGCACTCCACGTTCTGCAAATGATACGTAGTGTATGAATAGGTGGTCGACTATCTGCTAATGTAAGTAGAGCAAATGTTGCATTCCAACCAACAATTAGATATCCACATATCGGTCTGTGGGGCACAGTTGGATATGAACTATTGCTGTAAGTCTAAAACATGACAGGAAAAATATTGTTTTGAAGGCAGCTGAAGAGTAAAAGATGCATTTTCTGGAAGGATTCACATATGTAATGCGACATGAAGTGGTTCTGTCTCTCTTCCTCTGTCCTCGCGCGCACGCTGGGCAAGTTTGTGTAAGTATGTGCGTATGTGGAATCTAGAAAATATCGTACGTGTTTTATTCACATAATTGTCGCCCTTCAGGTGCAACATATTCTATTGTTAATGTCGTGTACCTACATGCAAGGGCAATAAGGAGGTTCAGTAGGCATTAAGGGAAAAGTAAAAAAATTTAATCTGTTGGGTTTATGATGACTTTAAAGGTGATAACCGCAGTAAAAGGAGTTCTTGTATATATTTGTTACAAATAATTATTTACATTCGCCAAACTTTGTGAACGTACGTCCGTCAAAAACAGAAGCATCCATTAGTGTGAACCTAAAATGGAGTTACACTGTGCTTCTACGTGTTCCCAGGAGACGGCATTTGGTACCACTAGTTTGGCTACATCCACTCTTTCGTTTACCTGGAAGACCTTTAGCTTGTATTATTCTATCAGAATTTCAGTTTTGTGAGCAACGAATACAGTTTTGTAGCATTTAATTAAAAGGTGAGAAATATGAAATTAAAGAAACCCAGCTAGACTCATAGGCTCTCGGGATTAGACCGCGGCATATTTCGATTGGAAGCCACAATGATAGTGTCCAACGCGTGTCATAGGTTGCCTATGTAAACTTACTCCTTGTACCATTATCAGCTTCCGCAATATTCTTTAGTACTGGTTTGTATTTTCGAATGGCTGGTCCTTTTTTGTAACTTTAATGTTATCTTATATTTTACCTTCTCTACTATGAATAGTAAGTAGGTCAGTCTCGCGTACATCGGAATACGATGAGGGTGTGAAGATATTGTTTTTGTAATAGTGCAATCTCTGAATCACATCACTTTGGAACAACTCAAGGAAATATGGATACACATTTGTAGGTTTTCTGGTTGTTTAAGGTTATTGGTATGAAAATCCATGTCTTGCATTGTAGATAGAAGCTGGCATATCGAGATAGTTTTTTTTTCTTTTGTTTTGGGAATATTACGTCCTCCAACGTTAAGTCATATCGGACGGTGACTGAAATGGGTGCAATGATGCTCAAATGTGTCCAGGGTCCATGAAGATTATAGTTACCGTACATTAATCTTTCAGGATAAGGGAAACCCGCAAAAAATGCGTTACCCAGATTGCGGATCCTGACATACATTCGAACTACGGAACTCTAGAATATAAAGTACACAGAACCACTACTATTAGGAAGAAAAGTCTAATTGCATACAAACGTAGATAAGTGAAAACCGCTAATCATTCACGTGTAGATGAATGTGAAGCATAAGGATGTTGCTTGCAGATTTCTAAGATAGAAATTGAAAACTGAAATCAAATTGATCGTCCAGGGTTGGCATCATACAGATTATTTCACCTGCAAGTGTAAATATTATAGCTGTATACACCACATGTATGGAGTAGGCTGTAGTAACATTAAACCCATGTGGCTGAAGAAGAGAAAGCAGTAAATACAATTTCTTAGCCTTTGTTAGTCACAAACAATAACTGGTTCTTTAGGTATTATCTCAGTTCTGCACATAAAATCTAGTGATATTAAAGCAAAATATATGTAAGCGAGAGGTATAAAGTAATTAACTATGCTGTGACAACAACCGTGGAAAGGTAGAGCCGGAGCCATAGCTTGGATATGAACCACGGATCACTTAGTCCTAACCATGTAAACATACCAGCATGGCAACTAAATCACCAGCACATTCTATATACTGGTGATTCTTCTTAGAAATTATATACTCAAAATATCATATGGACAGAGGTCATCTTCCATAACACCGAAATGATAGCAAGGGAAGCAAAAAGCTCTACACATTTATTCAATTTAGAAGGCTTCTTTTCGCATAAACAATTATTAGGTATATAGATTTGATCTCAATGTATGTTATGGCTACTTTTCTTTTCAATGCCATAGGCATTAATTAAATATAGTTGACATTAGTAGAACATTATTAGAAGGAAATCATAGCAAGGGAAGCAAAAAGATCTACACATATATTCAATTTAGAAGGCTTCCATTCCCATAAACAATTATTAGCTTTTTAGATTTTATCTCACTTAATAGTATAACTACTCCTCGTCTACAAGCCATAGGAATCAATTAAATATACTGTGACTTTGTAGGTTCGTGAAATGAAAAGTCCAATTGCACCACTCAAAAATGTTCTTTATTTCCAACGACTTACAGTTAAACTCTTGCCAATTACACAGAATTACGTAATGCACACAATTACGATTCACCAGTTCGTCCGTTACAATTTCACTTGCACTCGTAGTTACGTACAATCCTGCGAAGCACTCACACAGTCGTCTCGTCGTACACTAGCACTGCATTCTTACGACAAGAACTGACTAACTAACTAATTCTCCTCCAGCCAGGCGTGTTGCTTATATAGGGTCAGCTGGCCGATCGAGAATGTTCTGGATTAGATGAAATATCCCGTAAGTTAGAGAAATCAAGGGCAGCGGATAGGGACGACACGGTAATGTTTTTTTTCCAGCCACCCCAGCTTTAACGAGGGGGCGTGTCCGAACGCCTCTGTCTCCTGCTGCTGACTCTAGCCGGTTCTATAGGGTGTTCCAACGTTCGGGTGACACTGCTCCCTCCTCAAAGCTAGTCGTCCCGAACAGCACCATCGTAGCGTGCCAGGCGATCTAGGTGTACTACCAACATCTTCCCTCGGGTAACCTTCTGGATGCAGTAGACGACGCCGTTAATACTCTTCACCACCCGGTACGGTCCTTGCCATGGCTGCTGGAGCTTCGGGCACCGTCCCTTGGTACGGGTAGGGCGGTACAACCAGACCAGGTCACCTTGCGGAACCCTTGACTGTTGGTTTGCCTGTCATACCTGGTCTTCATGTGGTCGCTCGCCTTCTGGATGTTCTGGCGAGCCATCTCTTGCATGTCGTCGAGACGGTCCACCAAGTTCTCCACATACTCGGTCGCTGGCTGTCTCGCTTCCGGAGGGCATCCAAAAGCCAGGTCAAGGGAGGCGTAACTCTCGGCCGAACATTAAGCTGGCTGGAGTCATTTCAGTTGTGTCATGTGTAGACGAGCGGTAGGCCAGCAAGAACAGTGGCACCTTGACGTCCCAGTCTCGCTGAAGTGCTGACCACGACCTTCCTCAGGTTTTCCTCTAAGGTCTTGATGTATCTTTCGGCCATGCCATCCGCCTGGGGATGTAGAGGAGTCGTGCGGGTCTTGTTCACCCCAAGCCTTTGAAGTGCCTCCTTCATTAGTTTGGGTTCAAAGTTTGTACCCTGGTCACTGTGTAGCTCTAACGGCACTCCATATCGACAGAACACTTGCTCCACGAGGCAGTCTGTGATTGTCTTTGCCTCTTGGTTTGGGATGGCATACACCTCCGGCCACTTGGTGAAGTAGTCCACGACCACCATTAGGTACTTGTTGCCTCGGTCAGAAACTGGGAACGGTCCAGCAATGTCAACGGCAGTCCGCGCGAATGGCGCGCCGACGTTTTACTGCTGCATGCGACCCCGGCTCCTTGTCTGGGGGCCACTATTCGCCGCGCACACGTGACACTGCGGCACCATCTATCAGCATGTGCTCGGAGTCTCAGCCAGTAGTAGCGCTGCCGTAGTTTGTCAATCGTTTGGTTCGTTCCCAGGTGTCCTCCTGAAGTTTTGGCGTGCACTTCTTCCAAGTCGTCGGGACCTTACTCCGGGGAGGTACCAACTGGTCCCTCTGCGTCTTCCCAACGAGTGTTTCCCATACCCGGAACAGCATGCCCTCTCGGGTCTTCAACTAGTCCCATTGGGCCCAGTATGACTTGTAGGTGGAGCTCCTCTGTGCGATGTCCTCCCAGGTTGGTCTCGTCCCTGTTTCCAATTCCCTCATGAGTGGCCCCAAGTCTGCGTCCGCCAGCTGCTGCCTCCTCAGGCCTGCGCTATCCCAGCCATCCGCAGGCACTGCCGTGACTACTCGGACTGCTGCGGCACGCTCCTTCTCCTCCACTCTTGTATACTGGCCGCACTTTTCTGGACAGGGTCTTCGGGACATGGCGTCAGCGCTACCGTGGCTCTTCCCTCTACGATGTTCCGAGGTGAAGTCGTAGTCCTGCAGCCTCTGCACCCAACGTGCTGCCTGGCCTTCTGGTCACGCAGTCACCATCACCTTGCTCCTCGCGGGAAAAACCACGTCTTCGTTCAAGACGACCCTGGAAATTCCAAGGCGCTCCTCTGGTTGACGGAGTATAACCTATTCTCCGTTAAGCCGCAGGACCCTCTTGCCGACGTCTACCGTCGCCGCGTGGCTCTTGAGGGCATCCAATCCTAGTATCACCTCGTCAGCTACATTCGCGACGAACACCCACAGACGCACGGCCCTCCGCCCCAAGGTCATCTCAAGAAGGGCCTCGTTCTCCACAGGCAAGGTGTTTCTCGACGCCGTGACCAGCTCGTATGGTCGGCTCGGCTTCCTCTTAGGCAAACCCTTCGCCACGTCAGGTCTGATGATGGTCACGGCTGCCCCAGTGTCCACCAGCACGCGGAACGGCTTCCCTCTCACCCAACGTCCGCGATGAGGCTGTCATCCATACGCCGGTTGACGGCGCGCAGTGTCACTCGAGGGATGGTGGTAATGGCGCCGACGTGGCCCTCTCCACGCCGGGCCTTACACGTTTTCCGGCTGCTCTTTCTGGTGTGGCCAGTATCTCTGCAGGTGTCCGTGCTGTCCACACCCCCAACACAGGCCACTAGGTGTTCGCCGGCGTCCCTCTGCTGGTCTTCTGTCTCCGGCGTAGCGGACATTCCTCGTTTCGACGACGGGATAGATGCTACCTTGGCCGCCTCAATTCTTAATGCCACTGTCAGCGCCTCGTGGATGGTCTTATAATCGCCGAGCAGTAGGCGCTGACGAATCTCCGTGTCCCGTACCCCGTCGACAAAGTTGTAGGGGCTTCCCAGGATACGAACTTGCTAGTTAGTTGCTCAATCGCTATGGCGAATTCCGGCAGCGTCTCCCCCGGCTGCCGTGACCTTGCCTGTGAAGCAATTTATAATTATTAAATATAATTAGAAAAAGGTATTTTTATTTAATGTATCTAGTGTCTCAGAGTGTATTAAAATAAATTAATCTATATGTAAATTTTTGTAATTTAATTTTCTAGAAGAAAATTAAACTTATAAGGGGCAGTAGATAATTTTATTGATATTAAGTTAATTTAGATTTGGTAAATGTTTATAGATTTGGTAAAAGCTGTGCGGAAGGCTGCGGAATGCTGCGGCTAAGCGGTGGTTCCCGAAACGATTCTCCAGGGCTTCCCAGATATCCTTGGGCGCCGCCGTTGTCTGCACCGTGCTTAGGACTTCCGCGGCACGTCCCTTGCACTCGAAATTACGTACAATCCTCCGATGCACTCACACAGTCTTCTCGTCGCACACTAGCACTGCATTCTTACGCCAAGGACTGACTAACTAAATCTTCTCCAGCCCGGCGTGTTGCTTATATAGGGTCAGCTGGCCGATCAAGAATGTTCTGGATTAGATGATATATCCCGTAAGTTTGAGAAATCAACGGCAGCGGAAAGGGACGGCACGATAATGTTTTTTTCCCCAGCCACCCCAGCTTTAAGGACGGGGCGTGTCCGAACGCCTACGTCTCCTGCTGCTGCCTCTAACCGGTTCTATTGGGTGTTTCAACGTTCGGGTGACAATACTTTATATTTAAATAACATAATTCCAATTTGTTACTTATCTTTGCTAATATTTAGAAATTTTACTACTCACTATGCAATTTTGCAGGTAGATCCCTCTATGGGCAGAGGAACGTGTTGCTCCATTACTGGTCCTACCTGGCGGGTAATCGTCTTATTCATAACGCATATTTATAGCAAAACGTTAATATATTTAACCCACCATTCTTTCTCAATCCAATCTTCCACAAAGGCTTATTTTTACACCTATTAAAAATGTAAGATAAAAGCTATTACACATTTCCTTGTTGTTACAAGAAAGATAAAGGGACTAAATTTTTAACCAACATTTGAAACTTAACCAACGAAAGAGATTTGCTCCAACAATATTTGTAGTGATTAATGTTGTTGCTAATATTGTTGCATATTATATACAAATGTGAGTAAGTAACATCCTTCTTTCATACACACCGTTTAGAGTTTATGAGGTGCAGCATTTGAACATAGAATTCGGGACTTGCGTAATATTTGTACAGGATCTTTACTTGACAGGAGAAAACGTCCAGGGTATATATTATAATCGGACCATTTTGTAACTTTACACAGCGCTATTAGGTTTATTGTGCTACATTGCCCACCGCATGATCTACCCAATTTGGTCCAGGTCTTCAACTGTCTCAATAAGAAACATAAGGTGGCGTCAGAAAAAGAACCGCAAACAAAAATACAGCAAGTGCGCAAAGAATGTAAAATGGACATAATGATTAGCTGTAAATCTTTACTTCTAATTCTTCAATTAATTCTTTAAGTAACTTAATCATTATTTGTAATTCTACAGTCTATTCGTTTGCATTTTAGACACTCCCTGGAAGCTAAAATAGGAGCTAAGGCTGATCTGTAATATCCATAAAAACAGGCGATATCGCAACATACGTGGTTCAGGGTTCCTTTCTAGGTTTTTCGTTACAAGATTTTGAAAACTGCACTAATTCTCTATATTTCAGGTGTTATGATTACGCAATTGTTTAATACACATTTAGTAGAGCAGATTTCCTTATGGAAACCTGCAAACAACTTGCGAAATCTGCCTTAAACTGCACTGAAAGTAGGCTTAGGTTTGGTATAAAGAGGAGTTGGAGCAGTGGTCAAATTTGATTTATTGTACAGACGCGAGAAAATGTATTCCGATACTTGAAAGACTGACCTACGGGAGGGAGGTGGGTTTGCATCAGTTAGTTGCGCCAGGACGGTTCAGTTTCCTTATACCTAACCAGTGAGTTCGGCGCACAGTTATTTAAGCTTCAAAGGAAAATAAAAACGCTTTTGCCAAATGAAACTTAGGTGGAGTTATACAACATTCCAGTATCTACTCAGGTATTTATCGATAGTTTTGTTGTTGACGTTATTTTGTCTCTTCGTCTTACGCACATACATTCCTCAAACAGTTTAACCTCCCTTTCTTCTATTCCAATGCATTTCCAATACTCAAATTTGTAGTTTTATCTCTAACGAAATACTTCCACCTTTCATAGATTAGCGATAATTAAAATAATATTTAACTGCGTTGTGTTTAAAGTTAAGTGTATATTGTTCTGAAAATAAATACATTATCTCCTTTGTTACAGGTCTCAAGAACAGATTCTATGGATATACAACTGCAATTTTATGCACTAAATGAATGATTGAGTGAATGAGTGAATGAATTAATGAATAATAAAGCCCTCAAACAATCAAATTGGACTATAATTAAATGATGCTTAAATTAGTCCAGGCTCCACAGAGCTTAGAGCGCTGCCATTCTTATTACCGTTACAAATAGAGAACTTAAATCCCTTTTAATGCTTCCGTGTTTAGTTACGTCACCTTGAATTGCTCTATTTCGGAATTTACTACGGATATTTTCACCTCGTGGGCGTTCACTACTTCTAAAACAAGTCGTGATGAACAGCGGTAAAGCAGTTATTTGTTGGTCTAGCTCAGAAATTTTGTCCATTAGATCGCGCAATGCCACAAGAACAAAGAGTTGTCACTAAGAATCACTTTTCTTGGCAAACAATTCGTTACGGGGACGCATTTTAATTATTTTATCTGACATTATAGCTAATTTGTTACTATTAATTCATTGTTTTAATAATTCCAATAACAGTTTGACCATTCATTTAAAATATTCATACATTTATATCTTCCTACTTTTTGGAGCTGCTGTTATGTATTATTAAAGAATATTTAATAGTAATTACAATTCAGTTTAATACATATTAATTGTCTATAGGTGTGGTAGGAGGTAAATTTTTACCTCAAGTAACACTTAAACTGTTGATCTGTAGGTTATGTTCGGGATTCTTTCTTAATAATATTACATTGATTACATTTAAACTTGTCAATTATGTTTTAACTTTGCTTTAGTTCAAAATGTTTTGTATTAGGTCAAGATATATTACTCTTTGTGTTATATATTAGGAAAGTTTACCGTAAATTGTTTTAATTTTCGCTATTAATATTTGTCTTATCACTAATATTTTGAATTATTGTACTTCATTTAATCAGTATATCATTTGTTTCAGAGAGTTCGTATTGTTTGGTTATTTATTATCCGAAAGCAAAGTCTCACAGTGTCCGAATATAAATTCAAGAAGGAGATGTAGCTATTGTGTGAATATTTGAATATAATATTATATTTATTGTTTCGATTTATAATAAATCCTTAATTTCAATACCATACGTTCTAGCACGGATAGTGCTGATGTGATACACTCACATTACTTTCTCTACTGTTGCACAAACACTTATTTCTCTATCTACTACATTTTATTGTAGTTACAAGGGAATACAGTAGACATTACGTAATAGATGTTTTCAAGCGGTTTTCTGGGGGACGTATTTGAAATTATATTGTCATTGTAATTTTTTTTTTCTGTTTTAACATTTGCCTGTCTTAGCGTCCTATGATCCAAATTGCCTCTTTCCATTTCATATCCGGAAGGGGCTAATTTGAAAATAAGCTTTAATTCAGGGGACATCAAAACGTATAGGTGATGCTACTGAAGGCTCTATAAAGAAGCTTTGAACCTTTACGAAATACTTTCCACACCCAAGTACGGCAGAAGGACTTTGCCTTTTAGAAAATATGAGTATTGAGGAATTGTGGAATATAATCAAGAGTAAATCTGAAACGGCTGGTCTTACAAAATAAAATGTATCAGACATAAATTGTATTTAACAACACAGTCTACGTTCCATGTGAAGTAAAAATTAGTTTATATCTTAAAATTTACAGTTATTTAAAATGATGCAGAGTGAAAAGGAATTTTGAGGACATTCCCAGCAGATAAACATATTCATTTGTCATGAAGATATTTTAAAAATAGAATAATTTAATTAAAATGATTATATACCATTTTCGATAAAATCGAGATAATCTAAAAAGCTTCCATTTAAGGGATAGTTTGTCATTCGGACATTTTCTTGAAAGTCTTGCTTGTCGTCCTTTAAGAAGCTAAACTTATATAAAACCTTGGTATTTAACGTACTTTTGTGTATTGGGTTATTTTGGGTGGATTTTCTCCATATTCGTGTGTTTCATTTCCAAAGAAATCTCGACATTGAATTTTTGGGTCCAGTGCAATTCTACAAAAAGTGCTATTTTAACGCTAAAATGCAGACCAACGAAAAAACCTGTACAGACTTGCGGTTTAAATATCCCGCGTGTTTCCTGACTGACTGATCACAGCGACACGCTGTCTCGTGCACCACAAGGTACACGTAAAGCGTAGTAGATGGCGCTCACATTATAATTGCAAATTGTGTAGGTATGTAACTTAGTTATTAAGCACCTTTGGCTACATATTGGAACATTGATGTTTTGTTTTAACTGCAAAGTAGATGCTAATGTTAAGTATAACAATTAAGAGATATATTACAGAAAATATTTCACATAAGGCAGAACAGAAACATTATGTTTCAGAACAGAGGTCTACAGAGAGTTGTATAACTGAAAATGTGACAACTTATTTCTTGCATTGATTTATTCACTTATATTTTCCATTGGTGAAACGATTGCTGAGCAAATCTAGCACATTATAAGTACATTACATAGAGTTATATAAACCAAACTTGTAAATTATTCCATGTCTTTCCACATGAAATGCCTATTCCCCTAATTTCATAACTAAGTTCACTAGAATAGTTTTGGAAATTAACATTCACAGAATTAGAACCATTATCGGTATACATGTATTTAAATTAATAATTGGAATCTTCTGTTCATAATTGTACCATGCGCTAACAAATTTAAAGGCAAGTTTTCAATGTTGTTCCATTTATTTTTTATGTCTGTCTTCATTACTTGTTTAGCACTCAAAATTATTGAAACTGGAAACTATTTCGAAGAACGCTTTCTTCAATACCAAATATTGTTTGATCTGTTATTTTCCACAATGACCTAGTAAAACTAATTGCAAGAGGCAAACCTTCATTTCGGGTTAGTATAATTAACACCTCTACAGGACGTACGTAAAACAGGCGGGGAGATGAAACTTACTTCACAATAGGAAATCAATCTTTTCAAATTTAATTATTTCTCCTCTTATATATTTGCTGTCAACTATCAAATGTTGGTGTGGTTAGGTTAAAGTTAGTTACTTAACTGGTACCAAGGAAAATAAAAATATATATCAGTATACATAGATATATATTTATATCATATCAGTTAAAAAAACGTAATGACGAGGTGAGACTCCCAGTCAACATCTAACCTGAGATAACAATAATGTCCCATCATGGGATTATCTCCATTAACAGTTCAGTATTATATTGTACTAAACGCATACCGCGTGACTCAGCTGTACCTAGGTATGTAACATACAGTTTATAATCTAAAGTAAAAACTTTGACACCTTTTACAAATAATCTTATCGTATCATAAATCCTTAAACTCCTGAATGAGAACCAAGCAGCTGTGAGAGTATGTGAAAAAAAGGTTGTTCATAAATACAATGAGTGGCTAAGTGACAGATGAATGATGTCCGGAAGAACGGTAGAAAACGTAGGTTACATCGCAGTGGATTGGCTACCGGAATTTAGTGAAAGAAAGAGGACTAAAACCTCTTATATGAAACAGTTTATTATTTTTCGTTAAGGTATTTTCTGTATTTTAATAGACCAATTACTTTATGGATATTACAGACGTTTCATGTAACTATTCCTGACAAAGTTTGTGTAACTTTTGAATGTTGTTAATATTCTTCCCATTCCTGAGTCAATAGCTACCTTAACTTACACAGTGGATTGTTCTCTTTGATATCTCTGATTTACGATTTCGGTTTAGAGTATTTAGATAAATAAGTAAATAAATAAGCAAATAAATAATAATAAAGCTCTTAAACCGTCATATTGGACGACGAATAAAATGCTGCTCAAATGAGTCCAGGCTCCATAAAGCTCAGAGCGATGCAATCCCTATTACCGTAAAAAATATTGAACTCGAATACCTTTTAATTTTGCCGTATTTATTTAGGTCACCTTCCCAATTTTTCCGAAAAGCAAACCAGACACTTGGGAGTCTACATGTGAATATGAAGTAAAAACGAATATTACATACCGGGAGGTAAATGTCATGTTAGGGACTGTTATTGGCAACACTGATTTCCTATGTCCTTAGAGAGGACCATCCATAACGAAGAGTTACCGATCATGCTGCTTGAGTGTCTTGTCAACACTTGTGCTTGTGCCGCTAGGAGCGTGTGGAGTTATGTAGTTAGTCCACCGCAAAATAGATAGCGCGACGGTGGAGGACCATCCATAACGAAGAGTTACCGATCATGCTGTTTGAGTGTCTTGTCAACACTTGTGCTTGTGCCGCTAGGAGCGTGTGGAGTTAGGTAGTTAGTCCATCGCAAAATAGATAGCGCGACGGTGGAGTTACGACGCTGCGGGAAGAAGTGTGAAAATATTTTAAAGCACTGTGGTCCGTGCTACCAAATAATTTAATGTGGAAATAAACCACTAAGTTATTTCCCTCATTCTCTAAAGAAGATATAACTGAATTATTACACAAAAAAATTCTTCCATAGTTTGGAGCAGGAGGCCGCCATCATAATAAGTTCTTGAAAGTAGTTTAGGCGGAATATTGGAATTGCAATCTGATTCTTTGGAATGTAAATTTATGGTTTTTATTTCCAATACTTATGATTAAGTTCTAACTACTATTCAATTGTTTTGGTTTTTCATTATCGTTGTGCTCTCATGATTTTCTTTGCCGTTGGGGAAGCCATTCTTACTTCCGTCTGCCAACTGAGATAGATGGTGCCAGACATTGCCTTATTGCTACTGATCTTCTTTGTGTAAATGTGGAATACTGGAACACAGTTGCTTGCAAACGATGGGGAGATATGGGCTAGACTCTATCCATTTTACTTTCTTATTTGGATCTCTTTGCATTTTCCAGTGAAAGACAAAAGATAGAGAAACATCCTACCATTTGACAAACTGTTAATAATTATTAAATTCAAACACACCTTCTCACATATGGCGCCAGTACCCCTATCTAAATGCAGATCCCAAAACCCAAGCGAGCAAGCCCATATCAAATACCAATTCCTCTATGAATATAGCATTCTCACTCAAACAGTTTCCTTTCTCTGTAAACATTGTGATTTATTAGATTCATATGACTTTGCCTAATAATAACTGTTTACTTTTATGAATGAATGTAAACCTCTCTCCCAGAAACATTCTTTTTTAAAACTAGGGTGCGCTTATTAATGAATAGCTTGCTTCGGACTAAATAGAAGCAAGAGGTCACTAAGGAAACAAAACTTAAATTATTGTCTTTAGAATTCATAGAATCTAGGTCAACATCTTTCAAATTTAACTGATGGGTAATTTTGTTCCAGCGAGGAAAGAATAAAACAGCAGTCCTGTGACGATTGTAAAATGGTTAGATTGAACGTAATTATAAGGTTGCTTTGAAAGTCGAGAACGAGTGAGTAATTAAATTAAATTGTGTTTTGAACTGTCTGTCACATAGCTTTTAGTTTAAAGCTATTAAACTCTCTGACTACTTAGACAAAACAAATATTGTTAAATTTACAAATCTCATACACCATGTACCACAGTAGAAGATGAGATTTATAAGATGTTATTAAAATAGATTTTATCTCACTTCCGGGCTTTCAGTTATACACATATATAGATTTGCAAGATCACATAAACCATCTCTTACACAAAATCAACACTGCTCGTTATCGTATCCGAGCACAAGTGAATGGAAGTTCTGTAGTTACACTTATATTGTAATACTAGTTATATTTTAACTCTATTTGGGAATATGAAATATTAATATGGAGCAGCTCAGTGGAAAGTAAATAAATACTTGTTGTGCAACAGCAGGTTAAACGCATGATTTCTAACACACAGAGCAAGCACTTTAGCATATTTCTTTCAGAAGACTGAAGAGTTCAAACCTCCCTTGCATGTATATATTCTTAATCTAAATCTCCTTAGTACGTACATGGTCTTCAGCTTTAACAATTTAATGGAAATAATGTTCCCATGAACCGTTATGAACAAGTGAAGCACAAAATTAATATCAGCTTTGAAGCGATAGTCCAAAGCTTACAGAGCTGGTTGCTATACGATGGTTTTGATAGTCGCTCCCTTTATTTAACAAAATGTCAATTAGATACGATTTGAGAGGCATGGGTATAAGGATTAGGAAATTCAAAGGAAGACTATGTCGGATATGGTTGATTCACTAAACGGTTCGTTTCCACGGGACGTAGGTACATTTTTGTGCAGTAACACTGGTACTATCTCTGACCGTTTACCAGTCATGTAGGTCATTTAGAGTACAGATGTCTTCAAAGAACATATGACAATCATTCAAGATAAACACTTTAATTGCCAAGAAATAAATTAGCAAATTTAATTTAATCTCACATTATTAAAATTTTATCAGAAAATCAAATATTGTATAAATGTTAGATGTAAAGGCAGTTCGGTACTAGGAGATTTTCTTGAGGATCTTGGTGGTGCATCCAGGGAAGTTCCTGAACTTATTACAGAAATTAATAGAGACCCCCTTTTTTGGTATCATACTGATAAAGTTAACCATGTACATACACATCAACAGAGAGGGAGGGATTTTGGAAAAGACAGCCACACATTTAAAAATTTCTATTAAGAACATCAGATGACCTCAAAACGTGCATTTCCCTAGATACTTCGACAGCTTATTTTTGACTGAAGTGCATAGTTAGCCTATGTAACTATGAAGTGGAGAAAGTAAAAATGTTGAGTTAATTTTGCGGTAGCAGAAGTTTTAAATTCAAACAAGTAGTAAAGAATAGCGTGGAAACTGTTAATACCTCAAATGCACTTTATTAAAATAATGATCTTTAAATTTATTGTGCCATCATTTTTGTATACTTCTATTGCTTTACCTATTATACAAACTCAGGAAAAGGAAAACTGAACGTTATATCCGTCTAGTGTTTTATTGAATCCCCCGCATTCTTCATGTTTTCATCACTCTTCCCCTTATTACTGAATACATTCCTAATATTTTGTTTGCCCAGTTCGGTAGCGTTGGTGGTAGCGTGGCTGCCTCAAGTTCAAGAGATCTCGAGTTCGAATCTAGGTGATGGCGAGTTATTTCAATAAGGAATTTTCCAGCGTTTACCCTTATCCGAAAGCCGAATGTCATTTAACTCTAAGCTCTCTGGAATTAATGCTAATTTGAGCATCATTTCCCTCATTTCATTCATTGTCAAATATAAATTAGTGTTGGTGAACGTTAATTAAAAAAACATGTTATGTACAAAGGGAATATGAGGATACCGAGTCCTTAAAGGGTAGTCAAGTCCTTAAAGGGCTGGTCCCTACTCGGACACATAGCTTTGAAATGTCGCACTCTTTGCATTGCCTAGAGATAAAAAAAATGGTTCGAATACTAACGTCAGTTTTGAGAAGTAAAGGAATTGAATAATTCAAATACATAGCAAGGATATCTGGAAAATGGTTTACTACAGAAAAGAGAAACATCCACAAACATTAGCTCGTACCTTCCCCGTACGACCGCACAAGCAGCAAAACAATCACATGTGACGTAAGCAAGTAAACATCAGGATCCTCTCACTGTAAGAAGGAACACAGGAGAACAACCAGTTTTTTGATGCAACAAGTATTTATTTAACTTTGCCAAAATCATGCCCGTATCATATACGAGGGCTATCCAGAAAGTAGATTACGTTTTCGTCTGTTTCCGCTAGGGGCGGTGCTAGCGCCGCCATCTCGGGGTCAGAGCGTTGCGCAGCTCAGTCGGCATCTAGCCGTGCTAGTGAGAGTTTCGTGCTGTGCTCCGTTCAGATACTGTGACGGTTTGAAATGTCTGCGTTAATTGAAAATCCCGCGAGCTGCGAGGTGCGTGCAGTAATAAGGTTTCTGACTGCAAAAAACTGTAAACCGATAGAAATCTATCGGCAGCTTTGTGAAGTGTATGGGGACAACATTATCCCTGAAGGTGGAGTGCGTCAGTGGCTCATCAGATTTAAAAATGGCTGAACCAATGTTCACGACGAAGATCGAAGTGGGAGACCCAGCATAGTGGCTGCCGAACTTGTCGAAAAAGTCGATGCTAAAGTCCGTGAAAATCACGGTCTTCTACATCTAGCGGCGTTGGAATTCGGTTTATTTCCGAGTACTACGCCAAGTTGTACTGTTCCCATTAAGTCTGTATAGTTGACAAAAGAATCTACAATACAACTCTTTTGAAAATATAAATAAAAAACTGTCAAACAACTACATTGTAAGTTGAATGAAGTAATGCTCAAATGAGTGCAGGCTCAGTAGAGCTGAGAGCGCTGCAATCCTTATTACGGTTACAAAGTATAGAACTCAAATTCTTTTTAATGTTTCCGAGTTTAGTTAGATCACCTGGGATTGAACTATTTCGGAATTTACTAGGCAATTTATCACGTCACGGGCGTTCACTACTTCTATAACAAGTCGTGATGAACAGCATGTAAGGCATCTATTTTTTGGTCTAGCGCAGAAATTTCGTCCATTCAGTCGCGCAATGTCACAAGAACATACATTTGTCACTAAGAATCACTTATCGTGGCAAATAATTCGTTGCGGTTATTCATTTCCATTACTTTATCTCTCATCACTGTCAATTTTAATGATAATACATTATTTTAATAATCTCAATAACAATTTGACCATTCAGTTAAAATATCTGTACATTTATAACTTCCTACATGTTGGAAATGCTATTATGTATTATTACTGAATATTTAATAGTAATTACAACACATTTTAATATACATTAATTGTCTATTGGCCTGGTAGGAGGTCAGGGTTTACCTCCAGTAACACTTTAACTGTTTATTTTCAGGTTATGGTCGGGATTATTTCTTACTGCTATGACACTGAATACACTTAAATTTGTTAATTTTGTTTTAAATTCGCTTTAGTTCTAACTAGAATTGTTATGTTTAGTGTTAGGTGAAGATATATTTGTCTTTGTGTTATATATTAGGAAAGCTTACTGCAAATTGTTTTAATTTTCGGTATTACTATTTATCAAATCACTAATATTTTGAGTTATTAGTCTTCATTCAATCAGTATTTTATTTGTTTTATAGAGTTCACATTGTTTGGTTATCTATTATCCGAACATAAGGTGTTATAATTTCGGAACATAAACTCAAGTAGGGGATGTAGCTATTGCGTGAATATTGGAACATAAAATTATATTTATTGTTTAGATTGTATAATAGACCTTTAATTTCATTATCAGCGGTAACAGCAGGGATAGTACTGACGTAGTACACCCACTGGACCTTTTCTGCTCTTGTGCAAACACTTATTTCTCTAATGAAGGCTTCGCGGATGATCAGCCGTGACAGGTTCCTAAAGAAGGCCATGGAGTTTACAATGGTCGAAAGCTTGACGTATATTATTTTAACACGGCTGATCACCCGCGAAGCCTTGATTAGTAATGCTCGCCGTGAAAGCTCCATACTTATTTCTCTATGTAATTTAAGATGAACATTATCTTATTGTAGTTATACGGGAATACTGTAGACTTTAATTGATGGCCAAATGCATCTAACTGGTTGTCTAGGTGACGTAATTGAAATTTTATTCTAATTGTATTTTTTTTTCTTTTTGCTATTTTAACTCAGCTTGTCTCAGCGTTCTAAGATCCCGATTGCCCCTTTCCATTTCATACACATACGGGTCTTATTTGAAAATACTCTTTAATTTAGAGAACATCAAAACGTATAGGTATTGCCACTGAAGGCTCTGTATTGAATTTTTGGACATTAACACAATACGTTCCACATTCAAGTACATAATAAGGACTTTCAATTTTAGAAAGTATAACAATTTTGGAGTATAACCAAGAGTAAATCTGAAACGGTTGTCCTTACAAAATAAAGCGTGAAATGTAAAGCGTAAAATGTATCAGAGATAAATTGTATGTTGTCACAAGATCCACATTCTATGTGTAGCATGATTTTTCTTTATCTCTGACACTTTACAGGTATGGAAAGTGATTCAGAATGAAAAGGAATTTTGACGACATTCCCAGCAGATAAACAAATGTATTTCATTTGTCATGAGGATGTTTTAAAATATAGGTTAATTAAATCATAAGATCCAATTTTATATATAACCTGGATATTCTAAAATGCTTCGATTAAAGTGGGAGTTTGTTATTGGGAGACTTGCTTGAAAGTCTTGCTTGTCGTCCTTCAAACGAAACTTATATATAACTTTGGTATTTAACCTACTTTCGCGTATTGAGTTTCGTTGAGAGCTATACATTTCCATTGGATTTTCGACATTGAATTTTTGGCTACAATGAAACTCTGCAGAAAGTACTATTTTAACGATGAAATAAGGTCGAACGGAAAAGCGGTACAAACTTGTAGTTTAAATATTCCGCGTGTTTCCTGACTGACTGCGATTACAGCGACACGCCGTTTCGTAACACAGCAGGTACACGTAGAATAACACAGATGGCGCACAAGTCGCAATTGCAAGTTTTATAGCATTGAAACTTAGTTATTTAGCACAATTTGCAAAATATTGGGACAGTAATGCTTTATTTCGCTGCAAAGTAGTCCCCGAGAAGAGCTCTGCACTTCTCCTGGCTAAGGTCTGAGCTAGGCGACCAGACTGGTCGCTGAGGTTGAGGCAGAGGCAAATCCCTTGGGTTCCCACTGCCAAATACCTTGGCGTCCACCTGGATCGCGGACTCACCTACGCACCTCATATCCGGGTCAAAGCCGGACAAGGGCATGCAGCGTTAACTCAGCTATACTCCATTTTTAAGTCCACCATGCCTACTCACCTCAAACTACGCCTGTATCGGGCGATCATACCGCCCCTGATTCTGTACGGCTGCGAAGTCTGGGGATCAGCGGCTCCAACCAATATTCGCAGACTCCAGTACGTCCAGAACAGGGCTTTGCGCATGATCTACGATACCGGGCGGAGATTTCCGTCCCACATCCTACATACTCACTCTGGGGTCCCGTATATCGTAGACGTAGGGCGGGAGAGATCCCGCACCATCTACGATAAGCTGGACTCCCACCCCAACATACTGGTGAATACCCTAGGTCGTTACGACCATAGGGTTCCTCGCCGGAGACCAAGCTATCGGCTACCCAAAGATGCCTTGGGTACCTAGCACTGAACAGGGCCACATTCCCCTGACTCCAACTTCCTAAGCCCAGTAATGGGCTAGGGAAACCTTATACAGTAACACGGATCCTTTCCCTCTAGCCTGTTTAGCGGACTGTGCTCAGAAGCCTCCCAGCAGGCGGAAGAGCGCAGCCAGCATTGGCGCATCCCCCCTTCACGGGGCGACGGCGCTCACCAAGGCTAGACATACACACTGCCCAAAACAATCGCCTGTGACATTAAAAATTCTTCTATACTGCCCAGATAAAGACGCTAGAAGCGGCTAGGTGCTGGGCAGCATACACTCCGTCCAGGAAAACCTGGACGACTCGACTCTTCTGCTGGTCTGCTGGTCTTCTTTCCTGCATGTTTTAATTCTCATCCTGCCATCCATTCTTGTTGTTGGCATTTTATAGATTTTTTGAATAACTCTAGTACGCTTTAGGTACATTGAGGCACTGTCATAAAAATCACAAGCATTAATTATTCCTTGTCTCTCCAAATGGCTATTTTCGGCATTATATCAGTAGAATAGAATTGGGAATTAATATTCGCAGCATTAGAACCATTATTTTTTTATTTGTACTTAAATTAATAATTGGAAACATCTGTTCATCTGTAGTACTGTACACTTACAAAAATCTTGAGGCAAGTATATCAATTTTGTTCGATGTATTATGTATGCTTTACTTTATCATTTGTTTCGCACTCAAAGTTATTGAAGCTAGAACCTTTCCCCAATAACGTGGTCTTCAATACCAAATATTGATTGATCTGCTATTTTTCAAATGACCCATTAAAAATAAAAGCAAAAGGCAAACCTTCAATTAGGGTTACTATAATTGACAACAACGCCTCTACAAGACTTACGTAATAACACGAGGGGAGATGAAAGTTACTTCACAATAAGAATTCAATCTTTAGAAATCTAATTATATCTCCTGTCGTATATTTAGTGTCGCCTCCCAAATGTTGGTTTCGTGAGGTTCAAAGTAGTTACTTAACCGCTACACAAGGTAGTGGTGAGGTCAGACTCCCAGTTAACATCTAACCTGAGATCACAATACTGTCCAATTCTGTGATTATCTCTATTAACACTTCAGTATTATATTGAACTAAACATATTACACGTGACTAGGTATACAACATACAGTTTATAATCTAGGGTAAAATCTTTTACACTTTTACAAACACCCTTAACGTTTCATTAAAGTCCTGAATGAGAACAAAGTAGCTGAGAAAGTTTTAAAAACAATGTTTCTCATAGATACAATGGCAGGGTAGGTGACAGAGGAATGTTGTCGCGAAGAACGCTAAAGAAAACGTAGGTTATGTCCCAGTGGATTAGCTACCGGAATGTAGTGAAGGAAAGAAAATTCTAACCTAATATATGAAATAGTTTATCATGCTTCCGTTGAGGTGTTTCCTGTATTTTAATATACCAATTAGTATATCGATACTATAGTCGTTTCATCCCACTGTTCCCGACAACGTTTATCTGAGTTTTGAATGTTGTTAATATTCTCCCCGTTTCTGAGTCAATAAGCACCTTACCTTAAACAGAGGATTGTTCTCTCAGATATCTCTCTGATTTACGATTCTGGTTTTCAGTATTTAGATAAATAAATAAATTATAAAAGTCTTAAACCGTCATATTAGAAAATTAATGAAGTGATGCTCAAATGAGTTCAGGCTCCAAATAGTTTAGAGCACTGCCATCCTTATTGCCCTTACAAAATATAGAACTCAAGTACCTGTTTCCGTGTTTATTTAGGTCACCTTCCAAATTTTTCCGAAAAGCAAACCAAGAATTTTGTACTCCACATGCGAATATGGACTACAAACGCGTAAAATATACAATAGCTGTCAGGTATATCGATTAGCTGGACTGTATTGCTAACATAGTTATCCATTTTGTCTTTGAATTTCTATTTTTCGGACAATGGCAATCTTCTATATATACAGTAGTTTTAGTATTTTGTGAATAAGAGGCATCATGTCTTTGTAACTTGTCCTAAAGTACTGCATATCATTAAATAAAGTGTACACATTTCTTTAATTTATCCATTATTATTTTCAATTTGAATTTAAAGTTACATTTTGTAGTAAGTTAAGTAAACATCTGAACAATAATTCTCTTGCAATTGCATGTTGCTGTGGAATACTGACTTTCCCAGACTGTGAGACTGAGTTGGAGTGGTCTCCTGATGACATTATAAGATGACTTACACCTGTCTTTGCTGTCATTAATACACACCCAGGTTGTACGTCAATAAGTAATAAATACATGTAATAAGTGCGTAAATCGGCGATTTTGTAAGTGACAACACCTCAAACTCATTTAAGGCCATTCTCGTCGTAACGTTATAGTTTGAAAATCTCATGTGTTTCGTCAGATAACTTTCTCAACTCTTGTAAGAATTGGTTTATGGCATTGTTAATAAATTAGTGATGTTAAAGATAAATGACTTGACTTCCAAACCAAATGAACTGCAAAACCTGCAATGTGCTCATTGGGTTGATAACCAGAACCTTAAATATAGCATATAAATCTATATAAAACTAGCTGACCAGGCGATGCTCGTGGCGCCTATAAAATTTGTCTGAATATATCCATCCAAATAAAACAACTTCCGATTAGTTAGTTATTTATTCTACAATTGGCGGTTAAGTTTACATACAACATAATTACAATTTATTTAATAATCACAATTGTTAATGATAAACAATATCCTTTGTCTTTTACTGTGGTGTGTAAATATACAAAGATTAAGCTTTTACGATGCTATTGGCTTTCTTATTCCATTCTCTTTGCATGGTCAAAACATAAAATGCGAATAACTACTTCCCATTTGAGAAAAGTATAAGTAACGGAAAACTCAAACCAGTAACAAGGAACCTTTCAAAAATGGATCACTCGTAAAAGAATTAACAAACGTTATAGTTTTCTAGTTAAATATAGCAGTTAATCGGGATTTTTTATGCTTTATATATTACGATTATAAGTATTTCGTATGCTTTTCCACTTATATAAACCTTTTTAAAAGCAACAGTACTTTAGATGCTATTTGCAGAAAGACAATATATAAACGTTTCAATATTCATAAATGATCTGAAAAAGCATGTATTTTAACACGCTTTTGACAGGTCAACATTCTTTGAACATTTGTCTGTGTTAACAATAATATTTGATGAGAGAAATATTTGAATATTTGTTAGCCGTATTTTTGGAAGCACGTTGAATATAAGTAATAAAGTGACCTTTTCTTTTTGATTTCTACTGAAAGACAGACTGTTCAGGGAAAGACACACACAAACACACTACATCGATCAAATAAATATTTTGGGGACTTTGAAACGTGTATTTTAAGTGAAATATGGTATCCAATGTTTGGGGGGAATACAATACCACTTTTGCCTACTATGTACGTAATAGAGAAAGTAAAACTGAACACAGTCATGCAGTGCCATGAACAATATTTTAATTTCTTCAATAGTTACTTGCAATCCACGTAAATGACTTGAAAATGTTACAGCGTGGCATTACCTTCAGTTGTGAGTTTGTTCCTAGACTTACACTGAAAATCTGAAACTTTCACTTAACACAACTGCATTGTGATTATTTCTGACATCTGTAAAGTCTAAAACTGTTTCTCTCTCTTTGACATAACGAGTGACATTGGAAATTTGGGAGAATTTTGCTGCACCCAACGTTTCTTCCAGCATTAAATTAATAGTTATTTATAGGGTTTGAGAGTTAAGTTGAGGATTATTAGCAAGTAAGCACTCTATTGCCTGAGGCATTACACATGAAATCTCACTAGTCCAATACGTAATATTATCCATTACCAATTAAAGATGGACTTGAATTTATAAGCTTTTCTTTATCTTTATCGCGTCTACTGAAGGTTAAAGAATAATCCAAATAAAGGAAATCCCCCAATTCTTTCTATTTATGGTCATGAAACAGTATTCGAAAGAAAAAATCTGCAAGAAAGACGAATAGTACACAAAACTGATTCTAGAGCGTGCTAGTCGCTATTCGTTAAGGCAAATTTATTTCCAGCTTCCATCTATTAGAATTTAGACCATACTAAAGTAATCCTGGAGGGTCAATTGCAGGCCGGTGTTGCAGATGGCTGCTATTATCGATTTGATGCTAATGGTTGCCAAATATCTCTAATTCCCCGAACATTGCTTTACTAATATTACATGCGCTATTAATAATACTACTTGTAGTATTGCTAGTACTATTGTTAGTACTATTGTTAGTACTATTACGATTACAATAAGCCGCGCCGTAACTGGGTGGTTACACAGCACCACCCTCATCAGCAGAGCTCCAACCTCACTGTTGTTCATAATTCTTGTTTGTCTACAACTATTTCCATTCATTAATACGTATATACCCGACGATGCAAGGGAAACTTATTCGACATCTTTTACTCCCTGACTAAATGATTTGCGGTTAGTTAATTTGCCAATAGCTACAGAGTCCTATGTTGAATATTTCATACAAAAGTGCAGCGTTCTGGCACATATACTTGAATATTTATCACTATAGCAAATATTGTGATAATTATGTAAATATATTTCCCTACAGATTTTTTTTTCTTTTTTGGGGGGGTAATTTACTTCCTCCAGCGTTAAGTCATATCGGACGGCAATGAATTGGGTGAAATGATGCTCAAATGAGTCCAGGGTCCATGGAACTTAGTTACCCGACATTCGTCTTGAAGGATAAGGGAAAACCCTGGACAAAACCTTATCCAGGTAGCTCACCCTGACCGAGATTCGAATTCGGGATCTCTTGAAAGTGAGGCAGACATGCTACCACCACGATACCGAGGCGGGCTATTTCCCACCAGATTAGTTTGTATAATCCACCGTAGGTCATAACGCACGCTATATCTATGACGTATTATCTGTAATATGTCATATTGTCATATTTCAACATCGACTATCACCCAAGTATACAGGGAGATCGGCACCCGGTAACACAGAGGTAAACACAACAGTAGAAATACCGCAAGTTCTGAAAGTTTCCCATTCTTCTGCCTATAGAACATTCTTGAAATCTCATCAAGATTATACAGACAATAAGATAATAAAGTTAAGTCAGCTCTTGTGTTTAATTCCCAATCGGTATCTTTGCAATGTCGTATGCATTTGATTACGTCGTGCATCATTAACAAAATCAAAAGAAAATTGTGCATATTAAATCATTTAAAGGTTTGTCGCTCTGTGATCCTTTGACATTCTGTTCTTTTTACATGACCAGAGCATAAAACACACACACATACACACATACGAACACATACACACACATATACACGCATACACAATACAAACACATACACACATACACACAAAAACACACATACACACATGCATACACACAACATACAAACATATACACACATACACACATACACACTCAACTTGAACACAGAAGCACACATGCGGATACCTAGAAATTTACACGGACAATTTTCCTTAAAAAAAAACCTTTTTATTTACTGGACATCACAACTCAGTAAAATTACTATGTCGAAGTTGTGGGTACAGAGCCTTAGCTTTTCTACCTCTTATAGATACTCACTATTAATTAATGCCGTTTTTTTTAAAGAAAAACAGTTATTTGGAACGTGTTCTGAGAACCACGGTTGTAGAGAAGAGATCTAATGACTCGTATTTAAACAGATAGAATAGAAGAATTAACAACTATTTGTGGAATAGCCGACGATATCCTGGACGGCAGATAGAAAGACGACGCTCGAACAGCAAAGGAGGTGAAAGGCTATTTCGTCACGCTACATATGGCATCCCAACTTTGGAAACACCTCTACAACGAAGAAATCCTGTTCCAAGATATTTTTTTTCTGTTGCGTTTTAATAGTTATCTAAAACTCATAGCTAATGACATTCGGAAAAAAATCAAGAAGAACCTTCTACTTATCACGATAACACCTTAAACGTCTGCTATCCAATGGAAATCCCTATTGCTATTTTTGACAATTTCAAAGTTTTCCAAAATTTGGCGTCACATCCTTGGAAGATGTTCACCTTATATACCAGGTTTGTTTTCATTTTTGGGTTATGCTAACCACACTTTGCACAAATTCAAACTCACACACACAGAAGTCTACGCAAACAACGGATTTTGTAAGACATTTTCCAACTTTTGACTTATAAAAAACAGATCTTGAAAAGGAGCATGCATTATATAAATGTATCATACCCATTAAAGATATTTCATTTCTTCTTTATTTTGGTTTCAATTTTCGTATTATCGATATATCTTAAAGGCGATAATCCACCTTCCAATTTCTCTGGTGAACCCATAGGATGTCATGGAGCTTAAAACATGCCATAATTTGACTAACTACACCAACGTGGGCTACGAAACTACTTCTGCATAAGAATATATGCCATTTGGAAAATACGGAAATATTACATTTTCTGGACGATGGGCAAAAAATTTAGTTTGATTATAATATTCAAAATATTACCAAAAGAACATACGTTACACACGCGAAAATATTTTAGCTGTAGCATTACTCCAAGAAAAACGTTTCAGTTTAGAAACATCATACGCTCTAAGCAACCTTTCGCTGCTCCCCATAGATGGCTCCACCTGTAATACCTTACAGCTATCAAGTTGAACGATAATAACATTACAAGGCTTAGTATAAGAGGTAACCTGATCCTTTAGTTTTGGTGTATATTTAAGTTTACTTCCCTGTCTGAAAATAAAGGGTACGTAGTACTTATTCAAAACGTAAAGTCAGAAGAACAAATAACTGCTTTTCGCTATCCTGAGCCATGCATTTATTGTAATTATCGGAGTTCATTTTTATAAATATAGCACCTGTATCCGATAATTATCATAACTATCACTTACTCCTTTAAGTAAATGGCAGCATGTCTGAGGTTCGCTTGGAGGTGTCAGGTTCGAAATACAGCCACGGAAATTTATGTCATAGCCCACTCACTCCACTTAATACCTTCCCTACTTACAGTACATAGTATAGAAGGTAAAAATATAAGATAAATTTAAAAGTTTCAAAAAAGTACCAGCCTTTCAAATTAAAAACCAGCGCTAAAGAATAGTATGGAAGCTAATAATGGTACAAGAAATTTTCGTAGTGAGAAACTTGTATACATACACATATGTACATATATACATATTCCGATAAAGCTTATATATCTGAATGGATATATCTAGTATAGAAATTGACTAAAGGGAAGACCTCACGCGCTATGTCTGACTACTGTTACACTTAATCTCCCATATACTTCGTGCATTGTCCATTTATACTATATATTTTATCTTATAACGGAATAGAGCTGGTTTAGTTTTAAATATGTTAGAACTTTGTGAGATTTTCCAGTTTGATCATGTATGAAAACACTTATGGAATATTTCAACGTATTTTCATTAGGCATTTTCTATAGGATATGTTACCTGTGCTTTATTCTCACATATGGGGCATGTACCCCTATCAAAGTCCAGAATCATAAAGGATATCGAGAAAACCACTATTAAATTTTAATTCTTATCTAAATAGAGCATTCTCTTCCAAAAGTTCTTCTGTCTCTGTAAACCATGGGATTTCTTTCATTCAGGTAGCTTTGTGTAACAATTACTGTTTACATTTATAGAGGAATGTAAACCTAGCCCCAAATACACACTTGTTTTAAACCTAAGGAACATTTATTAATAACTCACTTCTAACTAAATAGATCCTCAAGCACTAAAGAGAGAAATAAAAAAGAGTACACTTACACTGCCCGAAATAACATTTTTACATACCTGCTCATGAATAATATTTAATCCTTAAGGAAAATGTGTGCTGACTTTGTACCTGTCTCCAGAAATCTCCCATCAATTGAATTTAAAACATATGAAGATATTAGGCTCTCACCTACGAGGTTTAGATCAGATATCATGTTACATCTATTTTTGTTACATAATGATATATGCTATAGCATCTACTATATATTATGTTAAATTAAGACTAATTAAACATGTTGTTTTTCATGGTGTAATAATATTACGAACATATATTTAATGAGGCGTACTTGTAACTCTGCTTAGAAGTGCTTGGTAGCATGTGGTTGCCTCTTGTACTACTGTCTGCTTTCTCTCACAAGTAACCGACAATCACCGATCATTACCGGGTACTTACGACCTTGGTACCTCGTCTCCACTGCAGAGGTGCCCAGATAATACCATTGTCGTTGTTCATGAAGAACATCTCCCAGGTTTTCTTGGGATAAATTCCAAATCAGAACATAGGAAATGAATTTTTAAGTAATTCTATAACCTATGGCTTTGTGATATTTGAACAAATTTCCGACCTAAGTTTTATAGGAATTTTCCTTTGTGTTTTCATCAAAACCACGCAAAGTCCTTCTAAATGGTTGCCTAGCTGCTAATTCCACCGTTTGTAGCTTTCCTACAAAGACTTCCTGATCACGTTTCTTCGAATTTGAGCTCCAGCAATTATTTAATATTTCTGCTTTCAATTATCCGTAGGCTTACTGCGGCTACTTGCCTAAAAATATGCAAATCCAATACCACATTTGCAAATCCAATAACATATTTGTTGAGATGGTACTACCCACTAAAAAACTCCGCCGGAGAGTAATCCGGAGAGGAATTCCAGCAGTACCGCTATAAGCACCTGAGGATTCATGGAGAGCGCGTACAGGTTGGCCGTATGGCGTAACCGAGGTGAACCTAGTTGCGAGGTCATAAGCATGGCTGAAGCCCTGAATATGTCCTCGCGCATTCATGGTGAGTGATGTAGTGGGGTGCAGTGTCGTTTCCAATAGGAAACACCGTCCTAACGTAGAACTCTCTCTCTCTCTCTCTCTCTCTCTCTCTCTCTCTCTCTCTCTCTCTCTCTCTCTCTCTCTCTCTCTCTCTCTCTCTCTCTCTCTCTCTCTCTCTCTCTCTCTCTCTCACTCTCTCTCTCTCTCTCTCTCTCTAGCAGCTGGCGGCTGACTGTGGATCAGAACACGTGAGTCATTCGTATACCTGTCCTACAGGGACCTAACCACTTACTGACAGGACAAGAGGGGTTTTGCAGAGTGGTGGTTTAATATTAGGTGGATGATAAGAAAGGAGGTAGCCCTAGCTCCTCTTGGTAGCCTACTCGGGTGCACCGCTTCTGTGCACCTAACCTAGAGCTGGTTGAATCTATTTTAAATAAACTAGCATTAGCGGACTTTCGCTGCGAAACACAATACTTATTTCTTGCCTATATTGATTCTTGTATGCAACAGAGCTACAGTTAATCTTATTGCAAATTCAGTATAATTTTAAAAGCTAAACAAAACACTATTATTGTATTCTTGTAATGGTTCCTAATAACTAAGGCATATTCATACCTTCGAAGCAATTATTACATTCGCGTCATTTATAAGTTGTTGCGTGCACTTCCTGTTTCATGAGACTTCCACCTTTTGCGCTGTAGTCACACGCACAACACACAAGGGAAATTTGAACTGCAGGTTTACAGCCAGTTGCGCTTTTCGACTTTATGTTAATGTTATCTTCTCTACACATAGCAGGTAGAGAAAAAAGTTGCCCTCTAACCATATATTTAATGACGTATTGTGCTGCAGATATATCTTTCAGGTTCACGTGAATCTAAGCAAAAACATGTTTCAGCAAAATTCTAAATCTCAAAATTTGTCAGATACCAAACTTGTACAAGATCTCCGCACTAAGCAGTTAAAGATAACTACGCAGTAGTGCACTACCAATTAACTGGAAGCTTTTCTGACATTTCTGTCAAAAATAGTTCTAATACCTGAAATGTAGTGGTATATGTTTTAAAAGGGTTGATACCAAATGAAATGGATATGCTAAATTTGCAGGAAAAGCTGTAAACTGTAAACATAACTGTAAGTATACATAACTGTAAACTGTAAGAGATGAACAAAATGTTACTACACATATTAAGTAGGTCTTGTTATAATACAAAATTTATCTGATGCATTTTTTTTTGTAGATTCAACCTTTCACATCCGCTCTTGATCATATTTCTCAATTTACCAACAGTTACACTTTTCTAAAAGGACTAGTCGTTATTGCCTTCTACATTTCTTTCGTCATACTTGAGTATGGAAATTTTGCATCATCGTCCAATAATTAAATACCAAGATGTTGGTGTTAATACTCGTTTTGAGGTACTTTTAATAATAATACTTTAGAAAGAAGCCCTAATGTACGTAAGTGTGGGTGACGAGTGTATAACATACCTCAAGATGCAGAAGTTCTATATATTCTAAGACAATATCGCGCTCCAAACAAACTTAAAATGTAACACTTTTAGAATTTTTAAAAGAATTTCACATAAAAATGTTGATTAGAATGCCGTATTTCTGAGATATGGTATGGCAAATGTACAGTTTATTAGTAGTCTCTGAAGTGGTCTTAATTCTGGAGGACCGTTCTATAACTGATAAACTGTAAGGGATAATAGAAAATGTACATCTTGTTAAAACATACAATTTATATCAAAGTCCTTTTTGGTGGAGTGAACAAATTCGTAAATATTCCTTCTTATTTTCTGAATTTATCAATACTTTTACTTTTATCAACTTTCAAGTAGTCGTCGTTTGTTTATGTTTGTCATGCAAAAACTAGGTCTTCACATAGCGACCAGCTATGAAGTATTTGACAATTGCTTAAGGTCTACCTCTTCGGACTTCTTTATTTGTTTATAGAGGAGCTTAAGTGCATAAACAACCTCAATTTAATGTCCTCTGTCCGAGATTATTTCATTTAACACAAATTTCAAACACATATTTTCCGACACGAAAATTTTCAGATTAGGTACACTTTATATGAAACAATTATAGGATTTTTTAATTATCTCTAAGTTTTTATTGTAATACAATAATTTTAATATAATAATTAAAATTTCATCTTATCCATTTTAACCTTAAAATTAATAAGTAAAACCTATCCTTTAACCAAAATCTCAGACAATGCCTTACATTTTAGGTCCGTCAATTATTAAACCTTGGATTATACTTGTTATCATAATCAATAAGTTATAGACAATAAACTTACATCTCGAAATATCATAATGAAGAAATTAAGTCCCGAATTAACTAATCGCTAAAAACGGTTAAATTAAGAGTTTTAATCGAAAATCAAAATAATATGAAAAAAGGTTAAGAATCGCTTTCTCACTAGTACATTGATGTATCATTACGACATTGGGGTAAAGTACTTCATTCAATTACAAAAAATAATATAAACTAATGTTAAACAATAATAAACAAATCTGCTGTAACCAATATTGCCAAATGACAAAACGATGTGGAAAACAAATGAAACTGTACGCAACCCCTAATTTACTAGGAGGAGTTCTAGCTTAGTTCACAATTAACGTTTAATAGAAATGAAACTTCAATGAACTATTATTAGATATAGCGTGCTACATCATGAAATTGGGGTAAGGGGTGAGTGGAGTGTTTCATTATCAGCAAGGCTTAAGGATTTTTATTTGGGGCTTATTTGCCTGGTGCCGGTATATTGAACCCGGCTTACAGGCTCTTAATTTGCATGCTTTGTCATTACCGGTATGGGTCTTTATTGTCTTTGGGGTTCTTCTAAAACCAATACGGCGACCTGTTTTTAGGTTGCCGAGATCCAGTTTTATATCGTTATTTGTCTCTGTATTTCTTTTCTTTTTACACTGCGCTTATCTTGCGCGCGCGAACACACCCACTCAAACACATAGCCCCCCCCCCCCACACACACACACACATCTGGGCATACCACGTACGTCCCAATATCACACGCACTACACTGTACAGTTTTGGCTATGTACAATATTTACCATGTTCGCAGTTAGGCTAGGCGGCAGCGGCTAGCCGACTCCTGGGCTGCCGATGAAGGTGGCCTTTGCCGGGGAGCGTGGCCTGAGCCAGTAAGGGTTGGGCGCGCATAATTTTGCAGACGTGTTCTTTTTTTGCTTTCTTTTCCTTCAATATGATTTGATTCTAGCGTGCTCTCTGTGCTTGGGTTCGCCTTTCCCATTATTGTTTATGTTTGGGTTTTGATGATGTCGGATGCGTGCCCAGGTGGAAAAGGCACGTTTGTTGATGGCCTCGTTATGTTAAGGACGAGGGTTTATTGGTGAATGCTGGCAGTTATTGTTCGGATAGGGGCAGACAGGATTTTGCGAAGGGATAGGTTTTCGTGGGTTTGGAGATACTTTAGGGAGGTGCTGGAGGCGTTGGCCCAGACCACGCAGGCGTACAGGACCACGGATAAAATGAAGGATCTATAGAGGATGATCTTCGACCGCAGCTTTAGCTGTTTGTTCCTAAATATGTGGGTGCTCATCTTTAATCGCTGCCGCCCATTGTTGGCGCTACCTCTGAGGTGGGTGGTCCAATGCATCGTGCGTGTCAACGACACGCCAAGGTACGCCCTCTTTATTTCGTGCACAGATGGGCCATATTTGTAAATACATTTTAGTTCTAGGGACTTTAAAAGCGTGTGTTGGTACTGAAACCTTGGTATTGAATTTTTGGACTGTACTGAAATACTTAGAAACTCGAGGAAGTACGCAATAGAAACTAAAAACGACTTGTCGGTTTAGAAATATATAAACTATTGGGAAATTGTTAAATATAACCAAGAGTAAATCTGACATGGTTGACCCCACAAAGTAAACTATAACGGACGTAAATAGTGTTTTATAACAGGATCTACGTCATATGGGTAGGAAGAATTTGGTTATGACTTACAATTTACATTTGTGTAAAGTCATTCACACTGAAAAGGACTTCTGAGGATATTTCCTGCAAAGTTAGCACATCCATTTCCTTTGGAATAAACATATTTTAATAATATACACTTTCAATCAATGTATTATAGCTAATTTGATAAAATTGTAAGCATTTTTTCCAGTTAATTGGCAGTGCATTATTGCGGGGTTATGTTCAACTTCTTAGTGCGAAGATGTTGTACAAGATCGGTATTTAACTGATTTTCCAGTTTTGAGCATTGCTGAAAAATCTCCTTTTGTTTTAGTTGCAGGTGATCCTAAAATATGTAATATGCATTACTGGTTCGGTAATATGCCATTTAGATCTATTCTTGACACTGTGTTTTTAGAAGTAGTTTATCAATATGAGCACATCGGCTTTAGTTGAACGTAGGTATTATCCTTCTGATAAAAGCGATACCCTGGCTTGATCTTTATTAGCAGAAGCCTCACAGATAACTCAGCAATTACTCCACGTGGACATAACGTCTATACGTCATTTGTGATTCGAGCGCATTCCATTGACTGAAGTGATGCGTTCTTTGGGGGTCAGCAGTCGTTCGTGAAGCGTGGAGGTACTCCTCTCTCACTCTGACAGGAAAAATCACTGCGTTATCTGAAATGTTTGTACTAACAAAGATAAAGCCATGGTGACGTTCTCAGCAGTATAATAATATGTGCAAACATTATAATAGCCCCTAAAGTAAGAAACACAAAAATTTCCATATAAGGGGTAGTCTACAATTGGGTTACGTTCTTGAAAGTCTTGCCCGACGTCCCTGAAGATGCGGAACTTATATGCAATTTTGGTATTTAATTGCCTTTCACATTTTGACTTTGAATGAGAAAGTTTTCGTATATTCTTGGATAGAATACAACTACTCCTTTACCTAGTATGTATCTTCATAATACGGAAAGTTTTGTTTTAAAGCTAAAATAAAGCCCAGCGAAAGCAAGTTGTACTAACCTGCAGTTCAAATATCCCGCATGTTTCCTGGCTGCGATCACAGCGATACGCAGTGGAAGTCTCATGCAATACGGAGTACACGTATGAAATTAGAGATGGCTCTCATGCTATGTTCTTGAAGTATGTTAAAATATGCCGCAGTTATTAATTTACTTTAGCAAAATTTTAGAACCTTGATGATTTTCTTTACTGGAAACACATCTTAACTGTGAATAATAGTAATTTGGAGCTATATCACATGGAAATATCACAACAGACGAAAATGGAATATTGTGATTTGGATCGAAAGTGCACAGAAAGTTGAATAAGTATAACAAATTCAAGTGTTTCTCTTTATATATTTATTCACCTAAGATTAACATCCGTTACTTATATGAATAACTATTGCTGTCTATAAGTGTTTTGAACAATGATATAAATCCAGTTAATCAACCACCATTATTTATGAATTAACCCGGGTCTTTCCAAACAGGATGCCGTACATCAGGAATGTTGCATGCATTGAGTATTTGGGTTGGTATACAATAGATTTGGGCGTAAAAATTCGTAACATTAGGCACTTATTGCTTTTACTTGTATTTTTAACTTCAAGAATTTATTCGTATGTACTACCGAACGTTGACATAAAATTTAGGGTCCATTTTATGCTGCATATTCCTGTGCGCATTAATACTTATTTCGCTCTCATAATTACTGAAACTAGAAGATCGTTTCAATATCTTAATTCTCAATAGCAAACAGTGCTTGATCTGGTATTTTTCTACAATGGTTCATAAAAAGCAAGAGACAAACTACCAACTACGGTTAATATAATAGACTACAGCGCCAGTTCAGTATTTACGTAACGGTAGTTGGTGATTTAGTTTCCAAGACATAAGAAAAGAATGTATTAGTAAATATGCTAATACAGTAGGATTTAAGTGATAGCCAAATGTTTTAAAACTGGTTGTCTAGATGAGGTCTTTGAAATTCTGTTCTCTTTATAGGTTAAAGCCAAGGAATATATGTCTATGTTTTAATTTGGCATTAAACAAAAGACTGCTGGAATGTAACGTCCATTATGAAGGAAATGCAATGTAAATAACTGCGTAAAGTATTTTGTACTGCATCTATAATTTCGCATCGTAAGTTGGTGATTGGCGTTTTGCCTCCAGGTGCTATTCAGCTGCCAAATCTTCAGGATAACTTCATTCGAAAACCATGCATTACAAGATTCACACACAAATTTTTTACTTTTATGTTTGGATATCTGCTTACATACTAGACGCGACATATCGGTTATGAGAGAATAATGCGAATTGATCATTAGAAGATTAACATGGTTTATCTTTTGCTCCCTCGTCTGATATGAGATGATAATGGATTCTCTCTCTAACCCGTATATGTTCACCGAGATATCATGATTTTGCTTTTCGAATAATTCAATGTCATGAAGAGCGACGGGGAAGTTTATTCCTTTAAAATTGAATTCGCGATATATATCGTATATCATATTTACTGTACGTGCTAGCTCTATGCCTGTTCTGACGAGCTGGATATTTTGCTGCCAGCATACAATATGCAAAACATTTAAAGTCAGTATTCCGAATATTCACGACAGCTCTCTTTGATTTTATCCACGATGGCAGCGGCTTAAAGCAACCTGCGTTTAACGGATCGTACTGACATGCGTATAAAGTTAGCGAATCTATCCTGTAAAGAGCTTTCGAACTGGCTTTTGCTTCAAAAGTTTCTAGATTAGCGATTATAGGCTGTTTCAGTTTAATTTCATACCATTTAGATTTGTTTGTCGATTGCAATATAGCATCCATCTTACTGTTAAAATTAATCGATTAATGTGTTTAATTATCGGGGGAAGTTATTATCTATTGACATGTTAAAATACCGGCTAATTTAATTCCTGATTTGTAAGTTCTTATGGCCTTCTGGATTTCATTGGTAACAACGGCTTTGCACAAGTTCAAGAACGTTGATGGATCTAGCTCGTGTATAGAATTTTTTATGGTACCTGTAAAGATCCTGTGATGGAACGCTGATTATCCAGTAATGTATTCCAATGTTTTGTCGTTGTATTTCGCCTGCTTTGCACTACTTGCATGAATCTCTTGCGTGCCCGGTCTCTCGACTCGTTTCACCTCCTGAAATTATGGATTAAACATGTCAGAAAACACGACTAATTACACTTTTTAAATAATAAACATTTGAACACTCATGGCAATGCTCTATTTTTAAGCTTTAAAATGTTTACTTTATTAACATTGCTGAACTTTTATTTTGATTTACATAACATGTTTTCCTTAAAACAAATAAGTTGCATGTTATTTTCAGTGGCATTAAATGATAACTGTATCTTTTGAATAACAAAGATTTAGAACATTCAGAGCACTGCATTCCCTAAAATGGATTTTTTAAATTGCACCTCTGCCTTTTATTGAAATATTATCCTGACTTACGTAACATGTTTTCTGGAAAAGAAATAAGATAATACACATAACATGTTCCCTGAAAAAAATACGTTATACATAATGTATCATCGCAATACATTTCTTTGTATGTGGCTACTGGCTGTTTAATTAGTTAATTGAATTCCTCAACTTCCGGTCGATTGGCTGCAGATATGCATTAATGACTTTTAAAACGTTAAATTTGCTTGCATTATTACTCTTATCGATTTGCCTTTTATATAGAATGACTAATTCGTTAGGTATTCCATTCACAATTATTAACAGATTAACGCTGATTACTTTAACTTACACTGAAATATTTAACATTAAGAGATTGACACTCCATAACAGTAGTGCAGTACGATTTGAGTTTTTTTCTAAAGTCTTACCTTCACTGGTTACTCCCGACTGTTTAAAAAAGTTAATTTGTGCTTCTTGAATCCATTTTCCAGAGTTTCTTCACCGGAATACACGAAATTACAACCACCCTGATTCACAGCAGCCATTTGAGCTGCAGTCATCTTCTTAAATCTCTCGGGCAAAAAAAACTGGCATTCTTGGAGCTTAAGTACGACTCTATCACCGTATCTCGTCTTCACGATTTTGACATCGTGTATGGCTTGTGGCACATCTCGGGGAATCTCTCGTAACTTCTTCGTCGGGAGATAGGAACCTCCTTCAGCAAGCTGATTTAAATCGTGAAGAATCGATTCTGGAATTATAAAATCACACATATTATTCAACGCTACGATTCATTACGTGGAAATTACTGTACATAGACATATGCATAATGCTTACCTTCATTCATGCTGATGCTCTCTGCTACGTTTCAGTTGCTGATGTGCTGTTTTATTCGTTCGGTTCACTGTTTTGTTACCTCAGCACCCCCTCCCAAAATTTCCATCCTGGCTGTAACCTGTTTGCACACGTCCTTAAGTTTATGCTTCTGCTTCTTTCACTATAAAGTATTAAACTTAGAGTAGAGTTTTAATCTGTCATCTTATGTATCTACTAGCTAAAAATTAAATAATATAAGATCTATAGCTATTAACTGTAAGTATATATATACACTTTCGAAAGTTTCCACCCCCCTTACGTTGCGCACGCAGTCGTGTGGCGATTGGTCGTTTATACCCTTTATTACGATATTGCTACCTGCACCCTGATTGGCTAGCTTGGGTGAAGTGGAATATGTCACACCCACTGTTCACCTTAGTGCATTCATGGTAATTACCTCATTGAACAATATTTCAAATTTGTATTGCAGCAAACTAATAATATCATAATGCCATCTATAGTATGAGTATAACCTTTTATTGCATTTTAATTATTGCAAGCTGTATTTCGAGTTTGTATTGCTACTTAATGCAACTGTATTATTCCGAACGACCGTTTGAGTGTGACCGTTAGATAATTTATGTTTTTATTCCTTTCAGTGATATTTTGCTTCAATTCGGTATAACTAACGCCTCGAACGGATTAGTCTCTCGTATCAGATTTATTCAGAAGCGTGTCTCTCGTCGTTATTCGCCAAATTGATGTACAGACGTTTTAAGAGGC
Organism: Mantis religiosa; assembly: GCA_030765055.1. NCBI lineage: Eukaryota > Metazoa > Arthropoda > Insecta > Mantodea > Mantidae > Mantis > Mantis religiosa. The sequence continues at coordinate 247,701 of JAUKNK010000391.1, forward strand.
ACTGACATTATTATAGCTGACTGTACTTAGCTTTTCAACGTTTTGGCATGTTTCTCATCAGCTGATTTATATCATTACAATTATTCTTAATACATTATTTATTTCGTTTGCATAGATATCTCGTTTATTTGTCTCCTTTACGCTCGCGTGAATTTTTAGAATCTGGCTGCGTTAATTAATTCCGATCCGCACGTGCGCGTAATTTTTCAACCCAAGTAAGTTATATGGATTCTCTCTTCCGTTGGGGTGGTTTTAGCTGCAGCGAACAACATTAATTCTCAATAAATCTGTACTTACCTTTCCTAACATTTCACTGCATATGCATTATTTTTAACAGAGGTAATGGCTCGGTTTTACCACCCATTTCCATGGAGTATGATTCATCAGGCTCCCAAGAACTGAATACATTAACAGATAAATAATAAATAGGTAGCTAAATAAGTACATGTTTTCAGTTTGACGTTCCTATCTGCGGTGCCTTTTGAAAACGTCGACGATGGGACAGAGAAAGCATAGTCTCACAACATTTGATGTATTATTAAAAGTTTGATACTATCCAATTCGTATTTGCATTCTTAGTTACTTATATATACTATATTCGACGCGTTAAGCCTAGCGGACTACTGTCATTATCTCTAAGTAAAATTGGTTTAATGTTATATTTTTGCGAATCCTATTTTAGAATCCTTTTTTTAACTTCAATTCGTTAAGTCTAACGCCTCGAACGATTACCGTACTTTATTAGATTTATTTAGAAACCTTTTTTCTCGTGGTTATTCGCCTAATTGATGTACAGACGTTTTAAGAAGCACTTATATTGTTATAGCTGACTTTGCATAGCTTTTCGACGTTTTGGCATGTTTCTACTCAGCTGATTTATATCATTACAATTACCCTTATTACATTATTTATTTCGTTTGCATAGATATCTCGTTGGCTTGTCTCCTTTACGCTCGAGTGAATTTTTAGAATCCAGCTGCGTTAATTGATTCCTAGCGCACGTGTGCGTAATATTTCTCCCCAAGTAAGTTATATAGATTCGCTCTTCCGTTGGGGTGGCTACAGCTGAAGCAATAAACATTCATTCTCGATAAATCTTTACTTGCCTTTCTTAACATTTCACTGCATATGCATTATTTGAACAGAGGGAAAGGATCGATTTTAGCACACACAGAGTGTCAGATTCCTCAGGAGCCCAATAAATGAATACTGTAATGGATAACTCAATAAATACTTAAATAAACAAATAAATAAATAAATTAATTAATAATGAATAATTAGTTACGTGAATAGATACATTTTTTCCATTCGACGTGCCCACGTGTGATCCTTTTCTGGAAATCTCGACAAAGGGGAAGGCGATTGACAATTCAGTCTTACAGCATTCACATATAAATACATGCATCACCCCATGCAGGAGTGCCGGGGCGGATCGGTGTGAGAATACGGAAACCAATCACATTTATTTTCAGTAATTACATTCATCAGTTAATTACATTTCACATACATACAACAAAATGACACGATGCCGTTGCAGGGTTGGGAGTGAGGGAGAGATGCGTTAGCTCGTGGAGGGCACACGAACGCGCATGCAATTCAACCAACACCCTTCGATATTTTAACATGAGGATTCCAAAACAACCAATAGAGCACATAAATATTTTTTAAAACACAGATTTCTACTCGACTTTCAAATCTGGGATTTCAGGAACACGTGACACACGTGTTACTGTACAACCAACCCTTCGATATTTTAACATGGGAATTCTAACACAACCAACACGCAACCTCGATATTTTTAAAGGCGGATTTCGCGTCGATTTTCAAGCCTGGGGTTTCAAGAACAGCTAACGCGACTGTTTTTGAAACCCTACAAATCTACTACTTATATTTATTCAAATAACATGCCATACTTAGGGTTAGTTAAATCTGTGCTCAATTGTATCTGAAACCAAATAGGCATTTATGATATAACTTCGACACCTCCAAATGAAATGTCAAGACACGGGTTTGGTACTCTGCCAGTTAGATCTATTCTTGACAAAGTTTAGGGAAACTAAATTATAAATATAAGTACAGTGGTTCAAAATTGTAAACATTATGCAAACAATAGCGCTTAAAGAAAATGGTAGATCAAGATATTAGGAATTTTATGACAATGTAAATCCAAAATACTAGAAATATATAACAATAATAATACGAAAGACCAAATATATGGAAATAAATAATGAAGAATTGAAAGGCTATCAAAGGTAAAGATTGTCTTGAATCAAGTTGGAAGCTAATGGATCTTTAAACCCTTTTCTTTACTTTGCCTCAACACTACCGAGCGGCTAGCAGAGATAAAGGACGTATCGTGGTTAACAAAGCAGATATAATGTATTGTCAGCTAATTATTGGAAGGCACGGCGATTGGGCAGCTGAGTGGGTGACAGGAGGCTTTCAGACCACGCCTACCCATTTATCTTGTGGCATTCACTGAAGGGGGTGGTTAGGGAAGTGTCGCGAGGCACTTTACCGTCTCTTTTCCTTTCCTCTGACGTCCGGAACCATCGCGATGGATCACTGCGCCGCGAAACTTCAACACACAGCGATCTGCGTATATAAGGGACGCAGTGGACGATTTCAGTTCAGTTGTTGGCGAGCAGCCGTGAGGAACGCCGTGCTAGTGAACGCACTGGAAGGCTGTGTACGTGTATCAGAGGAGTTGTACGTCATTGTTAGTGTGGGGTGTACCTGTGACAGATGAACTGGTGAATTGTAATTGTGTGCGCTACGTATTTCTATGTAATTGGCAAGTCCTCCAACTGTTATTCGGTGGAAATAAACAAGATATTCAGTTTGTGCTATTAGACTTTGAATTTCACGATACCAAAAAGTCACAACTGGTGTCAGTAAGTGGGATATTACAGCGATGGAGGCTGCATTGGTACTGCTTTTAGAAAAGTTGGAGACGGCAAAAAACAACCTGGCAGCGGAACTGAAAAAATAAAGACGACGAATGACAAACTAGCTGCGAACATCGACCTGGACACGACAATGACCGTAAAGATAGCCGAAATGACCACGGAAATGAAGGTGGCGAACGAGCCTCCGGCCACCAAAATTTAAGAACAGTTGTCTGACGTGGGGAATGCCGTGACGGAGCTGGGCAAGCGGATGGGCAAGTGGACGAGCGCGTAGGAGACCTGGCGAACCTGTTTAATTATCTAGAAGAAAAGGCCGACTGTAACGCCAAGAAGCTGAACGCCATGTTGGAAGACGTCGAAGACCTTGGTACTTGCTTAAACAGCCTGGAAGGAATGGCCGACAGCAGCATCGAGTCCCTGAAAGCCGTGGTGGAAAACGTCGTTGGAAGGAGGTTGAAAGATATGAAGGTCCACGCGCCGACACCTGAGAACATCGGCGCGCGTCAAACTTCCGAAAAATGATGACGCGTAAAAGATCGAGGTCTTCCGCCGCCAGTTCGACACGGTGGCCAGGCATAATAATTGGTCACCAGAGGAAGAGGCCGCACAGCTAATAGCCAGCCTCCTTGGACGGGCCGCATAAGTCCTGAACGCGGTCCAAACAGCGGTGACTTCCAAGGATATCTGGGAAGCCTTGGAGAACCGGTTCGGGAACCACCGCCTTGCCGCAGCCTATCGCAGTCAGCTGAAGTCATGGTTGCAACAGCCAGGGGAGACGCTAGCAAGGCCTTGGTTGACCTTCCACCTGAGTTATATCCCGGGAAGCCGCCTACGCCTTAGTCGTCGAGGTATGAGACACCGATATAAGTCAGTGCCTAATGCTCGGCGACTACACAACCATCCACAAGGGGAAGACGGCGGGATTGAGGATGGAGGCGACCATGTTGACGGCTACCCCGATGTCGAGGACGAAGTGTGTCTGCTACACCGGCTACAGAAGACTAGCCGAGGGACGCCGACGAGGACCTAGTGTCCTGTGGTGGGGATGTGGACAGCAGGGACACCTCGAGAGAGACTGCCGGCACCAGGAAGAGCAGCCTGAAGAACGAGTAAGGCCCGGCGTGGCGAATTGCACGTCGGTGTCGTCCAAACCATCTCTCCGAGTGACGGTGCGCGCCGTCAGCCGACGGATGGATGACAGCCTCATCGCGGATGGTTCGGTGTGAGGGAAGCCGTGCTGTGTGCTGGTGGACAACGGGGCAGCAGTAACCATCATCAGACCTGACATAGCCAAGGTTTTGCCGTCCAGGAAGCCGAGCAGGCCATACCACCTGATGATGGCATCGAGTGACACCTTTTCTGTGCAGAAGGAAGCTCTGCTGAAGTTGACCTGGCCCTGAGTTCCGAGCGACTGTAGGTGTTCGCCGCAAGGATGACTGAGGAGGTGATTCGGGGACTGGATGCCCTCAGGTACCACGAGGCGACGGTCGACGTCGGCAAGAAGGTCCTGCAGCCCAACGGAAAAGAGGTTATATTCCGTCAACACGAAGAGCGTCTTGGAATCTGCAGGGTCGTCTAGAACGAAAACGTGGTTGTCCCCTCGAGGGGTGAGGTGGTGGTGTCGGTGCGATTGGATGGCCATAGAACTAGGAACATGATGCTGGAACAGAAGACCCCTGTACACGGACTATATGTAACCAGGGCAATGTTGCCGTTCCTAGAGGAGGTGCCAAGAGACTGCGTAATCCAACGAACGCCGAACTCGACAGTTAGGAACGTACAAGCCCGTGGTAAGCGTAACAGCAATCGACAAGACACAGGATTCAGTGCCGAGGCAACACCTGGGGCCACGGCGAGAAGGCCTACTAGACAGGGTGGCCGACCACCTAACCGCAGATCAGCTGGAGAAATTTCGACAACTTCTGAGACGATTTCAGCGTGTCTTCATCCAAGATAGTAGGTATTACGGCTGCACGGACAAGGTGTTTCACCGCATCGATTGCGCGGCTGACCGGCCCTTTGGGCAACCACCTAAATGCGTTCCGCTGGCGAAGCAAGGGCCGGTACGATACATGCTGGATGACATGAGAACCAGTGGAGTGATTGAAGAGTGACAGCCCTTGGTGTTCCCCTGTAGTCTTGGTGACGAAGAAGAACGGCGAGCTGCTCTGCTGCGTGGACTATTGGAAGATGAACGCTGTCACCGGGAAGGACTGTTTGCCCTTAACCCGGATTGAAGACACCCTAGACACACTGGTTGTTGCACAGTGTTTCGCGACCTCGGACCTCAAGAAGGCTACTAAGAAGTATCTCTAGAAAGACATGAAGATGACCGCAATCTCGACAGGCCAATGTTTCTGGAAGTCCACAGATACGCCCATTGGCCTCTGCAATGCAGCAGCTACCTTCCAACGCCTCATGGAGTCAGTGATGCGAGGACTGACTTACGACGCTTGCCTGCTATACCTGGACGACATCTTCATCATCGGTAAGACTTTTGAAGACTACTTCGAGAATCTGAACAGGGTCCTACAGGGACTGCAGGCGACCAACTTGAAGCTGAACGCGAAGAAGTGCCAGCTCTTCCGCATGGAAGTGAACTACTTGGGTCACATAGTCTCAGCAACCGGAGTGGCTACAGACCCGGAGAATCACTGGCTGTGAGAGATTGACCTCGTCCAAAGGATAAGAGAGAGTTGCGCAGTTTCCTGGGGCTGTGCAGTTAATACCGACGCTTCATAAGGGGGTTCTCCAACATCGCCAAGCCCCTCACCTGCCTCACAGAATAACACTTAACTTATGTGCGGATGGACGTCGCCGAAGACGCTTTCCAGCACCTGAAGAAGACACTGTGCAGTGCTCTAATTTTGGGATTTCCACAGCCAGTTGGCACCTTCATTTTTTACACCAAAGCCAGCGACTATCGTATTGCAGGCGTCCTATCCAAAGTCTAGGACGGCTACGAGCGGGTTACCGCCTACTAAAGGAAGACGCTATCCAAGGCAGAAAAGAACTACTGTGTGGACCGGCGATAGTTATTGGAGGCAGTAGAGACCTTAGACCACTGCCACAAATACCTGTACGGTCAACCATTCCAACTGAGGACTGGACATTTTGCCCTAACCTGGCTATTGAGCTTTAAGAACCTGGAAGGACGGACAGCACGTTGGTTCCAGAGTCTGCAGGAGTACGCTTTCACCTCTGAACATCGCAGAGGGAAAGTCCCGAAGACCCTGTCCAAAGGAGTGCGGCCAGTGCATAAGATTGGAAGAGAAGGAGCACGCCGCAGCAGTCCGAGTAGACATAGCAGGGCCTGCGGATGGCTGGGATAGCGCAGGCCTGAGGAGGGAGCAGCAGGTGGACGCAGACTTGGTGCCACTCTTGAAGGAAGTGGAGGCAGGGACAAGACCAACCTGGGAGGACATTGCACCGAGAAGCGCCACATACAAGTCTTACTGGGCCCACTGGGACTCGTTGAAGATCTGAGAGGGTGTGCTGTTTCGGGTATGGGAATCACCCGATGGTGTGTGTGTGTAGTGTTTAACGCCCGCTTTTACTACTTGCGGCACCGCAGGCGGGAACCGATAGGAAGGCACACAGAAAATGGTTGGTGCTTCCCCGGAATTAAGGTCCCGGAGGTCTTGGAGGAACTCCACGGCAGTACTTCAGGAGGACACCTTGGAGCGAACCGAAAGATTGACAAACAACGACAGCGCTAATACCGGCGGAGGCTCCCAGCAGAAGCTGAGAGATGGTGCAATCAATGTCATTTGTGCGAGGCGATTCGCGGCCCCCAGACTAGGAGCCGGGGTCGCATGCAGCAGTACAACTTCGGAGCGCCATTCGAAGGGATCGCTTTCGACATACCTGGACTACTCCCAGTGTCCGACCGAGGCAACAGGTACCTAAGGGTTGTCGTGGACTATTTCACCAAGTGGCCGGATGTTTATGCCATCCCGAACCATGAGGCAAAGACAATCACAGACTGCCTTGTGGGAAAGTGTTCTGCTGACTTGGTGTGCCCTTAGAGCTGCACAGTGACTAGGATACCAATTTTGAGTTCAAACTAATGAAACAGGTACTACAAAGGCATTGTTTCAACAACAACCGCACGAAGCCTCTACGTCCCCATTCGGATGGTATGGTCAAAGGATACACAATGAGCTTAGAGGAACACCTGAGGAAGGTCTTGGCCAGCCATCAGCGAGATTGGGATGGCAAAGTGCCGCTGTTCTTGCTGACCTACCGGTCGTCAACACACGACACCATGGGGATGAGGCAAGCCAGCTTAACGTTAGGCCGAGAGTTACGCCTCCCCTCTGACCTGGTTTTTGTAAGCCCTCCGGAAGCGAAACAGCCAGCGACCGCGTATGTGGAGAACCCTGTGGAGCACCTCCACGATATGCATGAGATGGCACCCCAGCACATCCAGAAGGCGAGAGACCGCATGAAGACCCGTTACGGCAGTCAAGCCAAGGGCCCAGGGTGCCTGCAGCGTGACCTGGTCTCTTTGTACCGCACTACCCGGACCAAAAAACGCTGCCCGAATCTTCGGCAGCCATGGCAAGCGTCGTACCGTGTGGTGAAGAGGAATATCGACGTGTTGTACCGCATCCAGAAGGTTCCCCGAGCAAAATTTTGTGTTGCAGCTGGATCGCCTAGTCCACTGCGGTGGTGCTTTTCGGCTCGGCCAGCTTTGAGGGGGGAGCAGTGTCACCTAATTGTCGGAAGGCATGGAAAACCGGCTGCTGGGTGGGCGACAGGAGGCATTCAGACCACGCCTACCCATTTATCTTGTGGCGTGCAATAAAGTGGATGTTTAGGGAGCTATCCCGAGGCACTTTACTGTCTCTTTCCCCTACCCCTTGACGTCTGGGAACATCGTGATGATTCACTGAGCCGCGAAACTTCCAGAGATAGCGATCTGCGTATATAAGGAATGCAGTGGACGAGCTCAGTTCAGTTCTTGGCGCGCAGCCGTGAGGACCGCCATGCTAGAGAACGGACTGGAAGACTGTGTACGTGTATCAGAGGAGTTTTAAGTAATTGTGACTGTGGAGTGGACCTGTGACAGACGAACCGGTGAATTGTAATTGCGTGAGCTACGTAATTCTATGAAATCGGCAAGTGTTCCACAAAGTCACTGTATTATTTGTGTAATATATATATTATAAAGTGAGAGAAAACATTTTCAACGGATAAACTTAATATTTTATCGAGGTATTATGTTATTTGTGAATGAAATAATTATAAATTGTGATAGATATATCAAAGACAACATTCAATGGAGTGTTATGTATTAAAACTAATAAAATATACAAAGATCTGTGTTATTCCTAGACACCCGAGCATACCCTGTTGGTGAAATCTGATTGGTCCTTCCAAGCTGCCTAAGAAAACAGAAAGATGGCGGTGAAGGCTAGAATCGACACGACATTGTAAGTATAACATCAGATACACAACACCGCATCAATATATTGACAATTGTTAGGACTTAGCATTTCTTTATTATCTCTTCTTGAGCTACCTTCAGCTCTAGTTTGGAACTTTATCTTTCTTTTTCTCACTGACGTAAAATAACACACGTAAAGCCGATTTTTTGTGCTCTTAACGTTGTATTTTTACTGTCCTGGTTTTCAGAATTCTTTTGGTATTTCTGCATATATATTGAAAACCTTTGTTTTATTTTGCATATTCTGACTCCATTCACTTTTACTTCCCACTGCGAGCTATTGAAACTGGCAACATGTTACAATATTTTATGTCATGTTCTATAATACTCCATTAGAAGAAGAAAGGGAAGACGCAACCTCGCATTCAGTGTTAGTAAAATTAATAGCAGCACTTCTCAACGGGATTACCTAGTATCAGTCGGGAGATAAAACTTATTTCACAATAAGAGGCAGTTCTTTCGAAGTCTAAGTATATTTGCTATCGACTACCAAATGTTTGTGTGGTTAGCTTCAGGTTAGCTACTTAAACGTTAACCAAGGTAATGGTTAGGGCTGACTTCCAGTTAGCATCAAACCTGAAATCTCAATACTGTCCAATTCTGGGATTGTCTCTATTAATAGATCAGCACTATATTGTAGTAAACATATACTACGCGAATAGATATACAGCATACAGTTTATAGACTAAGGTGAAAACATGGACGTTTTTAAGAAACAGTTCTATATAAGCGTTTATTATATAAACTAAAATTATATCAATGCAGAACCAATTGTTTTCGGTTCCTTATAATATTCAACTGAATATTAACTCAAGTAGAAGACGATCAAATGCATGAATATTGTATGATAAAATTATAGGAGTAATTTACCAAATGTTCTGTTGCCATGCTCAATCTTATGTCTGAAAAACTGTTTGTATAAATCAAGAAGGATTGCTTAGTTTAGAAACAACTCAACAGTGTATATTTATAGAGACTGACTGGGAGTACGATTATCAGAAGTTAAACATTTTCACTACCCAAAAGTGAGAGAGAATAACAAGATTTGACTCTCTCAGGTTCTTATTCAATACATACCAATAGATTTGGCAGCTATACACAGAGAAAACAGGTCAGTAACAATTTTTCTTTATTTCTGTGTTACACACATCACCAAATGCTGCATGCCACGTCGTGGTTCAGTGGTTAGACCACTTGGCTCTCACCAAGGCGGCCCGGGTTCGATCCCAGGCGACCGCAAATTGAGGTTTGTGGTGGACAACACGGTGCTGGGGCGGGTTTTCTCCGGGATCTCCGGTTCCCCCTGCCATCTCATTCCACCGGTGCTCCATCTTCATCTCATGTATCATTAGTGTCTTCGCCTTCGGTGCCGTATGTGGTAAAAGCGGGCGTTAAACGCTACACACATCAAATGCTGCGGTGTTCACGTGTGTGGCGTTTCGGTAGTATGTCAAGTACTCCCGAAGTATAAACCCTGTAATAAGGTTTCCCTTTTTCTTAAAGAGGAATTTCGGAAAACTCTAATCTGGTGATCCTTGGACTCATTCGTATATTGTTTCATTCTTCCTAAGTTATCAGTTAACGCTAGAGGTTTTCCCTTATCCTGAAAGATGAATGTCTTGTAACTCTAAGCCGTAGGTTCCTTGTACTCATTTGAACATCATTTCATTTATCGTCCGATATGAGATAGCGTTGTAGGTTTTCCCTTGTCTGGTAACTCTAAGCTCGATGTACCCTGTACTCATTTGAAATTATTTCACTCATCGTCCGATATGAAATAGCGTTGAAGGTTTTCCCTTATCCTGAAAGTTGAATATCTGGTAACTCTAAGCTCTATGTGCCCTGTACTTATTAGAACATCATTTCATTCATCGTCCAAAATGACTTAACGTTCGAGGTTTTCTCTTACACTGAAAAATGAATCACTGGTAACTCTAAGCTCTATGAACCCTGTACTCATTTGAACATCATGTCATTCGTCGTCCGATTTTACTTAACGTTGGAGGTTTTATCTTATTCTGAAAGTTGAATGTCTAGTAACTCTAAGCTCTATGTACCCTGTAGTAATTTGAACATCATTTCGTTCATCGTCCGATATGAGTTAACTATATTTGTGAGTAACTTTATGAAGCTGTGAAAATAGCAAATATGACAGCACCTGAGGATTTCTTGTAGTTCTATCTCAAACACCAAGTGTTAAACTTTGAACATCCAGGAAAGCTATGTATAAGAAGTACGTTAAACATCTAAAGTAGATGATATAGTGAGGATGTGGGTTCGTAGAATTTAAAGTCCAGATTCCTGAAATTCTAAAAGTTCTGTATCTACTTTGAAATTCACTGTTCAGTTCTCACGTAACAACATTGCATCACATATCACAATCCACAACACCAAGGCAATGGCAATAACAAACATTAGCTTTCGTTACAACACTTCACAGCTGACTCTCACTTTTCTTCCATGTCTTTATAACAACTCCTTGGCGAATCGTTGCCATCTTAAATACCTCATTGATAAATTCGAGACTCTTCCAGAAGAATAAAAGAACGAATATTTCATCACATTCCAGAAGCGTAAATTCTGGCCGGCGAGGCCTTCATCTTAGCTATCTTCATTTGCCGTCCCCTATGTGTACACAAGCCACGCTATTGTTAACTACTTATGCAAGCCCGTTATTACCGTGAAACTTTATCCACCTCTTGTTATTTATTTGCCTCGAAATTTGTTATTCCTCTTAGCGCGGCAATATTATATAAATGTTAATATTAGCAAGAACAATTCTTTAAAACCCCCTTATTGTTTGTTTGCGCTACAACCTGTATCACAGTCATCCATAGTGAAGGGGATTTTGAGGACATATCTAGAAAGTGTAATGTAGTGATTTCACTTTTTCGGAATACACCTTAAAGAATATTTCATTTTAAGAAAAATCGTTAGTCGTTTTTGACAATGCCAGAGCTTTCGAAAAAGATTCCATATAAAATATAGATTGTGTGCAGAATTTTCTTAAAAATTTTTGGTGTCTCATTCAATAAGGTGCTAAAATAAAATATTTTGGTACTTGATTATTTAACGAAATCTTTTATAGACAAACATACGAGTGATGTTACCAACATGTACACCGGTATTGTGATACGCTCCTGTAAATTGACAGAAATTTAATAAACCAAATGTTCATTTAAATTATGGCTTTAGTTAATAAGTACAGTAAACACACTACCTGGAAAAGTAAAATTTGCTTTTTGTTAACTAAATTTTAGTTAACTGTTCCTTAAATAATTTTTGATCAAATTTAATAAGTGGAGTATTACACAGGTTTAAGTCAATAGCAAAATATTTCAAATAGAAAACTAGAGGAATAAAAAATAAAACATTCGATACTTGTCTTGTTTATACCGAGCTGGATGTCTCTGGTAGTTTCTTTGTCGCCCGCATTCGGAATTGGGATTTCATTAGGGAGGGGATTTGGTACGTAGCCCACCATGCTGAGCCCATTGTTCCTATGTCCCCAGTTAGGGGCACCACCGGGAGAAAGGATGAAACGAAGGAGACAGTGGGTGGTCGAACCAAGGAGCCACGACAGTAGAGAAGGCAGGTTCCCTACAGACACCAGACTTACTTCAAAATAAGAAATAACTATTTCGAGATGTAATTACATTAATTAGTAATTAATTAAATATTTATGTATTCCATCAGTTAAACACTGTATGGAAGCCAAAACAAAAGCAAGGGAACAATTACACACCTTTCAGGTAATATAATGTAAATAATATAATGCATTAGCAAACTTTCTCAGGGATTTGTTAATTCAAGAACCAAACAAGAATAACAAGAATTTAATAGAGGTGTTAGTGAATATATGTGTATTTAAATCTCCATATTAAAGAATAAAGTTCCATAATTTCGTTATTAATAAACACAAAACGACTCTCCACACCCAGATCCAGCTACCTATTAAATGATTTAGAATATAGATGAAGGCAAAAGTTAAAAGAGTGATATTCTTAAAAACATGAAAAAAAGCATGTTAAAAGCATGAAAGATTCCAGGATATTGGAAAATCATTTTGAATTTTAAATCTAACAACGATCCAAACTGATGCTGCACCAGAGCACCTACAACTTTATTAGAAACAACTATTTATAAAGATACCAGGAATAAAATATTCATTACTTTGAAAAAATATGGTATTTTAACAGAAATTAATATAGATTTAGTTCAAACAGCAGCTTAGATATTTTGACTTCGGTAAATAATAGAAGCTTTGTTGACAACAGATGAAGTATGTCTGGATAGTAGCTAGACGTATGACTGATTTAAGCACATAATACTGAAAGTAATAACGACCTGCCATTTTAGAGAAGCATAACTATTGGAAAATCAAGAAAAATGACAACGAAAAAATCTGAAATTCTTCACTCGCTACAAAATAAAGTATCAGACATATACCCTGCGTTATAACAAGATTTACATTATATGTGTAGGAACTTTTTGTATATCTCTTTTGTGTAGAGTTCTTTTCCTCCTCTACCTACTATGCATGCTTTGTGGTACAGAATGTAGTATTAAGAGTGTAAAGACAACGCAACGAACAAAACCGGTACAAACCTGCAGGTCAAATGCCGCGCGAGTACTACAGCGGCACACAGCGACAGTCTCATACAACACGAAGTACACGTGGGGTGTTACAGATGTCGCCACATTGTAATTTCTATGTATATATTAATATGCCTTTGTTATGAATCTTTAACAAAGCATTAGAACAGTAATGTTTCATTTTATTTTGAAACATTTCCGGGATGTGAACGATACAAAGCTCAAATTATATTATATATAAGAAATAACATACACGGAAAAGAAAAGTTGTGTTTCGGAACAGAGGTCCATAAAAATTATATAAATTCAGCGTATTTATATTTTCGCGTATATATTCCTTTACATTCATTCACCATTTTTTGAATCTGCGTCTTTTAGTGTGTAGTACTGAAGATTCATATGCATTTTAAAACTACGTGAATTTTGGGGAATTGCTCTTGATGAACGGTCATGTAAAATTTAATTAACTCATCTCTGTAGTGTCAATACGAGCCTTTTAAAATTGTGTTGTACGTATAAATACTAGTTTCAATTATTACTTTTGTAATATGTACATCCTTATATTCTTTATTTTTAATATTTAGTTTTAAGAATATTAATAAGTTATTTTGGATGTTTATTTACTTTTAATTTAACGGTATGTTCTTTCTACTATGCACTCTTTGATTTATCAGTGATTTGTTAGGCAATTTACGTCGTAGCCTTAATTTTATCGTCCTCTTTATGTTTTAATTACAAGATACTTATTGTCACATACATTTTAATTTTTGTGACCATGTTATATCTGGTTTATACTGAGCCAATCCGAGTCAATTTTATTTTATAGAATTGGCTTTGATATTCAATACAGACTATCAAAGAGGAGGTTTTGATTTATTTTTAAGTGAATGTTACGGGATTTTATTTATAAGAAACCTAATATGTGCTACTTTTCTAAGTTCTCGTTTAAATTACTTTACTTTTGTGTTATTTTTATGAATTTTATGCATCAAATTACTTTTATTTCCGATTAACAATTTTAATTTAAAGACTTTTAACTGATTAGTTAATTCGGAATTTTAATCCTTTCATTATGATATTTCGAGACATAAGTTTATTGTTTATAACTTTCCGATTATTCATAACAAATGTAGTCGCAGTGTTTAATAATTGATGGACCTAAAATATAAGACTTGTCTGAGATTTTAGTTAAAAGTTGCGTTTTTCTTAAGGGTTTACATGTTAGTTTATTTTGCTAAATATTGATAATTTTAACTGCTGTAATTAAGGTTAAACTAGATAAAATGGAATTATATTATAATCACAAAACTTAGAGCTAAATTATTTTGTATTGTGGCATATAAGTTTGTTGTATAATTGTAATTTGTAAGATACGAATTTTTTTTTTGGACTGTCAGGAGTTGACATTAGTATTTTTACGTCAAGTAACACTTCAACTGTTTATTTATCGGTAGCTTATTATCGTGAATATCTGTTATTAATATTACAGTGATTACCTTTAAATTTGTTAGTTCTGTATTAATTTGTAGTGTTAGTTCATGACATATTTGTCTTTATGTTTTATATAAGGAGATGTTGCACTTAATTACTTAGATACTGTTATCAGAATGTAAAACCTTATAATGTCGGAATATTAAGTCAAGTAGGAGATGTAGCTATTGAGTGAATATTGTAAGATATTATTTAGATTGCATAATTTAAAATGTGTAATAAATTTTTAATTTCATTACTAGTTTTATTAGCGGAGATAGTACCTACTCAGATTAGCTACGGCTATAGTAACTCCAACATAAGTTCATTATTAGACTTTAGACTGTATTTATTAATTTGATTAAGTAAAACTTTTACTAATTCGAGCTTTATATCTCTTTAATCTCTAACTTAAATAATGTTAATTCCGTTTGGGGTTTTAGCCTTCCTTATTATTTTAACTTATTCTTTAATCTTTAAATTTTTAGGAATTGTAATATTATTTCTCTTACAGTTTACCACCTATACAAAGTCACTGAGAATGAAGAGGACTTCTGAGGACTTTGCTTCAAAATTGAACTCATAAACTAACAACTCAATTAATCATAACCACATAAAAGCGGATTTAGGTAGTAGTGACTTATTATGGGATTTTCCTGAAAAAAATTTTGAGTTTCAGCCTGAAAATGTTGAACGTAAGCACAGTTTGATAGCTGAATTTCATTATTGACTTTTAGTACAAAATCTCCTTTATTCCTCTTTGGATTCAGATTCTACCGCAATATACTTTACAAAGCAACCTCAGCATTTAATTTTTTGTTAGAATGCAATCCCCTTCTTACCTACTATATATGTTCGTGATATATAATTACTATTTGTGTATCAAAGTATCATAGTTATTACAAATGTTTTCCAAAACATAAGAAAGGGTGATACATGTTTTGACGTAGATGTGTATAATGTGAATAATAACATTTGGTAGCTATGATATAAGTCAATATAAAGTAACTGGAAATATAGGCCTTCGCAACAAAAGCCTACAGAAAGTTGTACAACTGCAACAAAATCAAGAAATTCTTTGTATCTTTATTTCCATGTCCTGATTGCTTTTTATTTTTCTGAATAATTATAGTATGTTGTGATAAAATACAATTAAACTACAACCAACATTACGAAATAAGCTAGCACGTACCAAATAAGAAAGACACAAAAGTTATATCCATTTAGATCCATTTGGGACTCCATTTTGCCATTTGTGTTTAGTATCAAACATTGACATAAATTTGAAGACAAGTAATTTATGTGTGGGTGTGCCTGTAAGATTTAATTAAATCACAGCTATACAGACAACATGTGTTTTAAGACTGCGTCATACATTCGTTTTACAGTCCTGTTTGAAATTTGATATAACTTTTAGAGATCGCATTGAAAATGTAGTCAAAATGTTTAGGTTTATGTGTAATTTCGGACACTGAATACCGAAATTAAAAAATGTATGATGGGATACTCTGCAAGTACACATTTCATGCTTCTAATGAACAAAAATTGTCAATATTTCCATTTCTAGGTTTGAAATCAAATAACAAAAAAAATTGTTAAAGATGAGTTATATCACAGCTTGTTTCTCGACTGCAAAAACATTTAAAATCAGTTATATCCAAGAAGGACGTTAGGTTAATTATCCATTGTTTATTGCGCTACTGAGAGAACTTCTTTTCAAGTAAATTACTTGTAAACACTCAAGGACTCAGTTGTCTATATTGTGAAACCTGTTTTGTAGTGAACAATTGTCAGGCTTTTAATATGATTAAGTTGTACATACTAAAATTGTTGGCTTCACCTCATAATGACTTTTGGATATTTTGATATGTGTTATTGAGAATAATGTACAATTAATTACTAAATAAATAAAAGAGCTTAGTAGTTGAGATAGCTCCCAGTTTGTATAAAGTGTAAAATACGAACCAAATAAGCTATATAGAATATTATGAGGTAAAATGTCGTAGTTTCTGTTCAGAAAGTATACGCCCCTTTTACTTTGCAAAAATAGTACGTCCAAAGAAAATGGTTTATAAGAAATTGCTACAAATACCAGTGTCTGTCTTATTGAACCCCTAAGAACAGACAACTGCGATACGTGGAGAACACAAATACAAACCGTTATCACTAGCATTGGACTTTCTGGCTTTTTGACCGTAGAAAAAACAAAGACAACAAATGACGTCAGACCGGAAGACAAAGTGATTCAAATGCAAAGTCAGAACTTATTCTTATGATTTTACATACAGAATTAAAACAAATAAAACATTATTTTACCTCAAAAACGTAAATGTTCAGACCCTGCTCGGAAAGATACGCTTCTCCAACATTTAATTGTACCGAAAAAGGACAGCACAGATAATATACGCGATCATCCTTACACATTCTTAGATATCTTTCACAAACTAAAAGAAATGAATGTCGTGATAAATGAAGACTGATTAGTCCTTATTATGCTGTATTCTCTACCATCTTAATTTGAATATTTTCGAATTACCGTTGAATCAAGGGTTGAGCTACCCATTGTTGAAAACCAAACATTTAATATCTTGTACCAACATGAAGCCAGACAAAAAAGAAAACTTCAGGTGAAGGAGCACTAAATGCTGGTAATAACAGATATCACCAGAGAAATGGTAATCAGTAGAAACGACCGTTCACAAAGCAATTTGCAAGAGGAAGTCTCAAGTAGTCCCCTGTGTAGTATGTTCGAAGACAAATAACAGTACGTCTAAATGTTGGTCAAATAAAAGGAATTTAAAGAACACTGAGCACACCTTCATGGTGAAACAATGTTCAGTATGAGGCCGAATGTCTACTCGCGACAATTATTCCTACAACTAAATAATTAAGGTTAGAAAATTTTCGCAATATTTTTATTTACAGTAACTATTTTTTATTCTTCTAGTACTTTTTATAATGTTCCACAAGGTAAGAGAAGTGGAAGATCAAGACTTATAGATAGGTTTAATGTAGCTGACAGCAGCGCCTCTACAGGATTTACCTAGCAATAGTCCAGACTTTAAACATACTCCAAAATAAGAAATGATTCTTTCTTGTGTTTAGCTTAAAGTTAGTTAACTAATGGATACTTAATATTAATATACAAACTTTAGATATATTCCAGTAACATTACTCTCTATAAAGTCGTGATGAGAAAAAAGACGGTCGACTTTAAGTGCTAGTCAAATGTTTTAAAAGTACTTATGTAGGTGATGACTTTGAAATTCTCTTCTCTTTTTATCTCCAACAGAAAATAAAAGATCTCATCCTTTCATTCATATATCTTTCTTGTTACTGTTTGAGAACGGAATTGCCCTCTGTATTTCGTGCACGGATGGGCCATATTTGTAAATACATTTTAGTTCTAGGGACTGAAAAAACCTGTGTTGGTACTGAAACCTCAGTATTGAATTTTTGGAATGTACTGAAATACTTAGCAACTCGAGGAAGTACGCAATAGAAAGTAAAAACGACCTGTCGGTTTAGAAATATATAAACTATTGGGAAATTGTAAAATATAACCAAGAGTAAATCTGACATCGTTGACTCCACAAATTAAACTATATCGGATATAAATAGTGTTTTATAACAGGATCTACGTCATATGGGTAGGAAGAATTTGTTTATGACTTACAATTTACAGTTGTGTAAAGTGATTCAGACGAAAAAGGACTTCTGAGGACATTTGCTGCAACTTTAGCATATCCATTTCCTTTGGAATAAACATATTTCAATAATATACCACTTCAATTAAAGTATTAGAGCTAATTTGGTAAAATTGTTAGAATTTTTTTCAGTTAATTGGCACTGCAGTATTGCGGGGTTATGTTTAACTTCTTAGCGCAAAGATGTTGTACAAGATCGGTATTTAACCGATTTTACAGTTTTGAGTTTTGCTGAGAAATCTCCTTTTGTTTTAGATGCAGGTTATCCTAATATATATATATATATATATATATATTCCTGACACTGTCTTGTTAGAACTAGTTTACTAATATGAGCACAGCGGTTTTAGTTGAACATAGGTATTATCCTGCTGATAAAAGCGATACCCTGACTTTATCTTTATTAGCAAAAGCCTCACAGATAACTGAACAAGTACTCCACGTGGACATAACATCTATACGTCATTTGAGATTCGTGCGCATTCCATTGACTGAAGTGATGCTTGCATTGGAGGTTAGCAGTCGTTCGGGAAGCGTGGAGGTACTCCTCTCTCACTCTGACAGGAATAATCACTGCGTTATCTGAGATGTTTGTGATAACATAGGTAATGCAATGGTGACGTCCTGAGCAGTACAATAATATGTACAAACATTATAATAGCCCCAAAAGTAAGAAACACACAAATTTCCATATACGGGGTAGTCTGCAATTGGGATACTTTCTTGAAAGTCTTGCCCGACGTCCTTGAAGATGCGGAACTTATATGCAATTTTGGTATTTAATTGCCTTTCACTTTTTGAATTTGGATGAGAAACTTTTCTTATATTCAGGTTTTCCAAATATATATATTCGCGGTGAAATTTCGACACTAATTTCTTGGATAGAACACAACTACTCCTTTACCTACTATATATGTTCATAATACGGAAAGTTTTGTTTTAAAGCTAAAATAAAGCCCAGCGAAAGTAAGTGTTACTATCCTGCAGTTCAAATTTTCCCTGTGTTTCCTGACTGCGATCACAGCGATACGCAGTGGAAGTCTCATGCAACACGAAGTACACGTATGAAATTACAGATGGCGCTCAGGCTATGTTCTTGAAGTATGTTAAAATATGCCTTAGTTATTAATTTACTTTAGCAAAATATTAGAACTGTTATGTTTTCCTTAACTGGAAAACGCATCTTAGCTGTGAATAATAGTAATTTGGAGCTATATCACATGGAAATATCACTACAGACGAATAAGGAATATTGTGATATGGAACGAAAGTTCACAGAAAGTTGAATAAGTATAACAAATTCAAGTGTTTCTGTTTATATATTTATTCACCTCAGACTAAAATCTATTTTTATATGAATAACTATAGCGATCTATAAGTATTTTGAGCAGTGATATAAATGCAGCTAAGCAAACACCATTATTTATGAATTAACCCAGATCTTTCCAAACGAGATGCCGTGCATCAGAAAAGTTGCTTGCATTGTGTATTTGAGCTGGTATACAATAGATTTGGCAGGAGAAATTCGCAGCATTAGACACTTCTTGCTTTTAATTGTATTTTTAATTTCAAGAATTTACTCGTATGTAATACCGAACGTTGTCATAAAATTTAGGGTCCATTTTATGTTGCATATTCCTGTGCCCGTTAATACTTATTTCGATCTCATAATTACTGACACTAGAAGATCGTTTCAATATCTTAACTCTCAACAGCAAAAGTGTTTGATCTGGTATTTTTCTACAATTGTCCGTAAAAAGCACAAGAGACAAACTACCAAGTAGGGTTAATATAATAGACTACAGCGCCAGTACAGGATTTACGTAACAGCACTTGGGGATTTCATTTCCTAGTATTTAGCGCCCGCACAGCACAGTGGTGTCGTTGAAGGTGAACCTCCTCCGCGGAGGAGGGGCCTTCGACGTTTTGCCATTTCGGGACATCGTCCCTTACTGGCATGATGGTGGTTATTTAATGATATGACAGTGGGTGGATGGTGGCGGATATTTTTAAGGGTTGATTGGTTTGTTTCTTGGAGGTGAAATGTAATGAACATCTGGAGGGGATTGTATGGGCCTATGGTGGTGCAAGCACTAGTCTGGGTCGCCCGCGTTTACTAAAGGCTGCACCGAAGACGATGAAACTCATGAGATGGCTTGGGAAACCGCAGCACCCGGAAGGAACTGCCCCGACGTCGTTTTATTCATCACAAGTCTCACATGCAGTAGCCTGGGTTCAAAGCCGGGTTGCTTTGTTTCTCCTTGTCTGCCCAAGACATAAGAAAGGAATGTACTAGAAAATAGGCGAATACAGTAGACTTTAAGTAACACCCAAATGTTTTAAAACTGGTTGTCTGGATGACGTCCTTGAAATTCCGTTCTCTTTGTAGGTTACAGCCTTCCGTTTTGAGACAAGTATTTTAGTATTGACATCAGTAACATGTCATATTTTACAAATGATTAATTTAACAAACTTGTTTTGGCATAAATATTTCCCATATTTTAGCAAGATCTGCATTTTTGTGTAGTAATGTTTAGTCTATCTCTTACAGTTATACAAAAGTTATTAAGTATTAAGGGGCCTTCTGGAATAATTCCAGGATATTCAAGTGTATCACAATATATAAAAATGCAGTAAATGTAATTTATTTTAATAAAAATGTTTAGCAATTTTTGAGAAAAAGTTTTAGACGAACCTTACATGTAAAGTGTAGGATGAGAATTTTCTTAAACTAAAATATCAAGTTGGGTATTTAACTGATCTTAGCATTTTAAGTTATGTTCTTGATACATAAACACACCAGAAATGTTTCCCACTTGTAATTTTGATCATTTCTTGATATCGAATGGAATGTAACTGCTTCCTCTACTTGCTGTATGTACGTAGTAGAGAATATAACACTTACATTCTGTCGGAAATTTCAAGTATATAGACTAATGAAAATATTACAAAACGTTGGGCGTGCCAAGTATGTCTCATACATTTATAGTTTAATCTGTGACACAGTTTCATGACCTTAAATGTACTTAATGGCGAGAGCCCCTTTTGTATTTACTGATATGTAAATGAGCCGCTGAGGGACAAATTTCCGGAACACCGGTAGCTCGATGTGTTCATCACAATTGACAGAAGCACACTAAATAAAACATTTATTTTATTATATCTCCCGTTAAGCGTAGTTTAAATACACCAACTAGAAATGTAGTACATCTGCATTAAATCGTGCATTCACATTAATTTGTTATGGGGAAAGTATTAAACGTTTTTGGTCAAATTTAGCGCGTGCCTTAGGTTAAGTTAATAATTGCAACAAGTTTAAGTCAATAGTAAAGTAGTCTAAAGGGATAACTAAATGACAGTAATATTTGGAACAAAAACACATCATCAATTTAACCTTGTTGTTAAGTGACGAGATTTGCTGCACATTATATCGCTGTGTATGGATAAAGCATTTGCATCAATAATTCGAAACTGCTATCTGTTTGTTGTTCTTAAGTTAACACCACGTTAACATCGTGAGACTTATTTTGCGATTGAAAAACTTAAAATCTTAAACGGAACAATTTTCCCTCCCACTTGTAGGCTGCGGACTTACGTGAGTATACTTGCCAAAATGATTAATACTGCCAAAACTTCGTGATTATAATTTATGCTTTCATGTTGTCACGCGGACGCTAAATTCAAATTGGTAATATATTTTGCATAAGCGATACGTGATAGTTGCTTTCTCTGTATTACTTTATCTGACTTTCTATTTTCTATACCTTGCTCTGTACCTTGTTTCCTTTAGAGGTTTGCAGGTAAATGCCGCTAATTTTCAGATATATTACCATCTGAATCCGGTTTAAAACTTAATTGAATTTGTATATGTCTGGATGTGACCTGTAAAACAAGTGGTGAAATGCCTCACATATGTTTGTAGTGTGAGTACCTTCACACGAGAGCTCGGCCCATTCTCGACGATTAAACATAGCCTCCTCAGTTATATAATAATCAACAAGGTAGTCACTAAATTGTTCTATATTTTGACATAACGGCTTGTTATCAGTCATATCAAATACAAAACAATCACCTACTTCATGTGGAGTTAATTAAGACAAACCAAAACAGTGTGTAAGCCACTTACCGACTTCAGACGAATTGTCCTTGAACACACTTGCTCGTCCAATGCTTTGTAGTTGACGTCACCAGGTCTGCCCATGATGGAACCTACAACCCAAAAGTTGAGTTGAGTGACTCCATGTTGACTTAATTACTTCATGTAAAGAAACCTCGAAATCTGCAACTATTATCTTATGTTGAAGTTTTAGCCCTAAATGTTCATACTCTTCAACTATGGAAGGAAGTATCAAGGAATATATTACTATGTTTTAATTTGGCAGTAAACAAAAGACTGCTGGAATGTAACGTCCATTATGAAGGAAATGCAACGTAAATAACTGCGTAAAGTATTTTGTACTACACCTATAATTGTCGCATCGTAAGTTGGTGATTGGCGTTTTGCCTCCACGTACTATTCAGCTGCGAATATAAGGAGAGGGGATAAACACCTTACTGGCCCGTCATTGCGGTCGCCGGGCAACCAACAATCCACCAATCAAAAGGAAACTGTTGCCGGTGGCAACCCGGCACGTTTATCCTACGTTGCGAAATCTATCGCACTACACCACGTGTAGATGCTAGTCTATCGGCATGTTGAGGTTTGTAATAAGCAGATATTGCTACTATTGTTGCTTCGCTTATGAATCAGAGGTATTAAATATACCGTCGTCGTTCGTTGTCCTTTAGTATGAGAAGGTATGCGTTGTTGGAAGCGAACAGGCGTGGATTTAGTTTCAAGGAATATCTTGTGAGGTTTTCTGGGTGAATGGCCAACCTTTTCAGTTTCATGACCAACCCTCCTTACCTGCCTTTGTCAAGTCCAGTTCTAACATGTATAACCCTTACGGTACTTAGGATATTTCTCCCTGTCATCACTGCCAAACTAAGAGTGTACTGCTTCAGGTAGTGAATGTTTCACAAGTGCAGCTTTAAATTTTCGCAACATAATTCGTGTGTTTCAGTGACCAGCTTCCGTGTTTCAATTATCGTTACTAATGGCTGTCACAAACACTTGTGCTACAGAGACAGACAGAAAGAGATTATCTGTGAAGATCACAAAATTGTTTTTGGGTACGGAATCCCTATTAAAGAACAAGTAAGGGAAATTATATCTGCGTGTTCAAGACCATTTAAAAAGTACGAACTTCTTGAACTGGTAAAAGCAAACCGTAATTCCCAAAATATATAATTAATGAAATTGCTGCAGAAAAGGCCACAAAATTATTAAACTTCCTCCCTGCCATTGCCATTTTAATGCAGTAGAGTTGATTTGGGCACAAATAAAGGGATATATAGCGCGCAACAATACAGATTTCACAATAACATATGTTATAAAACTAACAGAAGAAGCAATAACAAAAATAAGTGCTAAAATTTGGGAAGATGCTGTTTGTCACACAAAAAGTTATAGTGGCAGTATGAGAAAACGAAGGCGTTTTGGAAGAATGTGGAAGAACTCATAATTTCCGTGGCAGATTGCAGTAGCTTTGACGAAGACAGTGGTGACGGCGGCAGCGACGATGATCAGATAAGCAGTACCAATGAGAGCAGCGACTCTGAGATAAGCGGCATATTTCCGTTGGAATAGAATGAATACCGACCCATATGGAAAAAAAATAAGAATGCACAATTCTGTGCAGGTATTTCACTTTTGCTTCTCTAAATCTTAACTGTAACAATTTATTATTTTTTCATTCCGAAGGTTTCGTATGCTGTAATTAGGTAACTGCTCCCTTAAACATTTAGACAGTCTTACGGCGGTCTTACGATTAACACTGCAGTAAGCAAATTTCTAGGAATATGTGTGTGTGTATTACTGCAACCTAATTTCCTCCTCGCCTGTAGCCTCCATCTTCGTTGCCTAGCACGTGGAGAGGAACGGTAAAGTGGCAACGGTGCTATCCCCTCTCCCTCCCCACTCCTTCAACTGTCAATCACCAACTTATAATGCACCCATAATAATAGTTCCATCTATGTAAAGCGTTTGTACTTCACAGAAACATTGCGAATAATTTGCCCATACAAAAACAATCCTAGTTTTTTCGTGATCATTGAGTAGCACAAGATCTTCGTCAGTACGGGACATTGGTTGTACTTTACTTACAGCGTCGTGAACTTCAAATATGTCTGTAGGTATTTCGGTATATGGTGACGTCGTTCTCGTAATAGTTTAACGTCAATGAAATGTAAAACTCTAGCACAAGTCTCTGGAGGTTCATTCAATTTTGCACTTATTACACTGTCTGGTTCACTGGCACACGAAGCACGTACGACAGTCGTGGTTATGACCGCCTACAGTTAACGTTATTCTTTTGTCAGGACAACGCCAACATATTGGTCCATCTATTGTATGTGTACGCCTTAAGAAACTTGAACTGTATATACAAGCAAGTCCTCTCTTAAGTTGCCGCCCATTTCGGCTACTTCCATGACAACCTTTACTGTTCACTACTCTATCTCTCCCACGCGACGTGTCTACTACTGAAACAAAACACGGCACTAAGTTCTAGTCCATTTATTGTACTACCAAAATAACATAAATACAAATTCTTAGCCAAACATGTCGTAGGCGCAAATTCATATCCCTTAAGAGAAACGTACTTCCCATATATTAAATCTGTAGCAAATCCACTGTCCCCGACGTGATTATAATGGTGTGAGTATATTTGCAAAACGAGTGAGTGACGTATCAGGTACCTTATGGTATTCAGGTATCAGGTTACTGTGTGTCTAAGTTTAAAATTTGTTTTAATATATCCTACACTTACCTGAGCCAATAAGTACAATGACCTCAACTTTCGCAGTGTATTCTTCTCTCCTATCTCGCTCTGACGTACGTTTGCCTAAGGTTCTTAATTTTTTAGCATTTAGTCAGCTCAATGACAATTTCAAGAGAATATGGTAGTGTTATTGGCATTTTGCACAAGCTATACAATTTATTAAAACTTTAAGAAATATTTTAATTGTTACGCGATTTTCATTTTTAAGCATTTAATCGTGTTGTATGAAACATAATCATGAGTCAACCAAACTTAGTGACAACGTTGTCTGCCTTTGGCGCTATCAGCGGTTAATCATGTAAGCTCGTAACAATGAAAATTAAGAATACCTGATATTTGCTAACTGCGTCTGGACATTATAGGACATTTTGACTAAGTTTAACTGTAGGCTGTTACCTTCAGTGCTCTAAATATGTTTAGTAAATACGAACAAAGATGCGTCATTAAAATTCAGGTTATAAGAGTTATTAATGCTTGACAATGTCATACAGAATTATTGGAAGTTTGTGGTAGACAGCCTTTACCATATCGTACCGTGGCTACGTGGGCCAATGCATTTAGCCGAGGAAATATTATGATTATATTACAAGTAACACTTAAAGCTAAATTGTGTTCAATTGTTTCATATGTTTCTTGCATATCTATAAGTTATAGCATACGTATTGTGACTGGAGTGGTAAGAGGTGTGTGTTTACGTCAAGTAACACTAACTGTTTATTTATCTGTAGGTTACTGTCGTGAGTATTTTTATTATTATTATTATTATTATTATTATTATTATTATTATTATTATTATTATTATTATTATTATTATTATTATTATTATTATTATACTAATTATCTTTCGGTTTGTTAGCTTTGTATTAATTTGGTTTTAGTGTAAAGTAAAATTATGATTTGTTGTGCTAAGTCATGGTATCTTTGTCTTTCTTTATTATTTGTGTAACATACGTCCTCCAAAGTTACGTCATATTGGACGATGAATGAAAGGGGTGAACTGATGCTCAAATGAGCCCGGGGTCCACAGATCATAGAGTTACCCGACATTCATCCTTCAGGATAAGGGAAAACCCCGAAAAACCCTATCCAGTTTCGAGATCCGAACTTGGGACCTCTTTAATGTGAGGCAGACACGCTACCGTGGTGAATAAACCTGTCATTATTATGTTTATCTGATCATTTACACTAAATTACTCTTATATTTGTTTTATAAATAATATCCTCAGCTATTTTACCTAATTTAATCAGTTCTTTATTTGGCTCAGATCGTTCCTATTGTTTAGTTATTTATCAGAATGTAAAATCTTGTACTTTCGGAATATTAACTCAAGTAGCAGCTGTACGAAATGCGTGAATTTTGTAAGATAAAATTATATTTATTATATAGATTGTATAATTAACGTTTAATTTCATTATTAGTTGTATAAGCGTAGATAGTAATCAAATTACCTGCAACTATAGCAACTCAGACCTCAGTCCATTGTTAGACCTTGGAGTGTATTTATTAGTTTGATTTGGTAAGACTATTACTAACTGACTTTTACATGTTTATTAGTAATTCTAGTATTATAATAATTATCACGGAAGCGGGCATAAAAGTGTCAACGGAAACACATAAGAGACGGCGGATAGTGTTTCACGGTAATAAAGAGCTTGCATAAGCAGTTAACGATAGCGCGGCTATTGTAGACAAAGAATCGGCAAATAAAGATAGCTGAGGTAAAGGACTGGACGGCACACATGGGATTTGACGTTTGGAATGTTCTAGTGATATCTTGATTGACAGAGACAGTTGTGTTCTTATTCGCATTTATGAATTAGAAATATAAGAGATTATGACACCCTAGTGGACAGTTGTAAAAAAGTCATTCGAAGCATTAAACAGCTGTATAGTACTGCTGTAGCGAGAGCTGATGCTGTACACTGGACGCTGTTTGTTATTGTCATTGACCTTGGAATATTGTGTTGTATATGTGACGTAATGTTTTACGTGAAAAGTGAAGAGTGTATTTCTACGGAAATAAAGAACATTTAGAATTTCGGAAAATTGGATTTTTAATTCTATGAACCCACAAAGTCACAATTTTAATACGAAGATTGGGAAATGATTTTCAGTAGGTTTACTTTTAGAAAATAGTTTTTGTAATCATTAAAGCTTAAGGACCAGAATATAAACTAAATTTTTATTTACCTTCTAATTCTGTTGGCACTGAAGCCTGAACCTAAATTTAATACTCATGCGATGTTTGAAGATGCTATGATGATGCAACACTTTGTGGCACCATCTCGAAGCAGCATTATTTGGCATGAAGGTGGACGCAGATGAATTCATCACCATTGGTGACGATCTTGAAGAAATCTTTAACTTTATTCTGCATCTCTGGATCAGTAGGCGCATCTGCAATTCTTAAGCGACGAGTTCCTTTTCTTTCCGAAGCTCCTAGTAACGGGACTGATAAAGTTAATATTACAACTGTAGAAGATTGATCAAATAATAATTTTTCTGTTCAAAGATGGAAATCTAATTCCTCAATAACATTTCTAAGCACTTTGATACAGTTCCAAATTCTATTAATATAGTCTTTTTACAACCCGCGTTAGATGTCACGATGAACTATTCCTTTTGTTGCGCTCACGCTACTTATGCATTTTTAATGCACACACACACAATTTTTCCGTACAAACCCGGGGAACTAGATAAACGTCTTACTCATAAGGCGTTCTTAAGCAGGAGAACTAAATATTTTAAAACATTTAACTTCTTATCATATTACGTTGTCATGGTTACACTATTACCTACCTTACATTGTTTCTTTATCATATTATTAAAACTAATCTCTTTGACCATTTTTAACAAAACATGAAGAATCCAAAATAACTGCTACAAGCCTTACTACGGTACAGAGAGTCTGCTACTTCTGAAAATGTAAGGATTTATACTAATTTCTGGACAAGCTACCCCACATATTTAAACAATCAATATACAATATGTAAAAATAAATGGTACTAAATGAAAACTTAGTTTTCATTTCAATAAAAGCTTTACAGATACAAGACGTCAATTGAGTATATTTAAGCTTTCAAGTTCGTCTATAAACAAATAACGAATTCGAAGAGGTAGAACTTAAGCTATTGACAAATACTTTAAAGCTGGTCGCTCTTTGATGACTTCCTTTCTTTGCATGCCCTATAGAAAACATAAACAAATGACGACTACTTCTAATATGATAAAAGTAAAAGAAAAAGTATTGACTTATATATATATATCTGTGTGTATGTATTATCTATTACAGTTTGCCAGTTATCCAGAATAAGGAACACTTATGAAGTTTCCCTGTAAACTTAGTATATGAATGCCATTTGTTATGAACATGCTCTAGGAGAATCCTCTTAGTGGAAATTTTTAGGGCAGTTTTTAGAGAAAATCATAATTTTTTAAAAAGTTTTTATTTTTGTGTGGTATATTAATATGTTTGTAAAAAGTCTTCACGTGTTGAAGTTTGGTATCTATCAGACCGTTTAGTTTTTAGTCTTCAGGTAAAACGTCTCCTTTTTCACCTGGTGCCAAAATATCTATATTAAGTTCCAGTTTGATGATATTTAATTTTTCTACTAAAAGCAACTCTTCCTCTACATATTATGTTTAGTACGGTACAGAAAATTTTATTTAACGCTCAAATAACGTCCAACGAAGAAACCGGTACAAACCTGCAGTTCAAATATCCCGTGTGTTCCCTCCGATATCAGCGACACGCAGTGGATTTTTTTAGCTCTTTTTTTCTTTTTTTCGGCTGTGGTGTACTCAGCTGTCATTGAGAACATGACGGCGCTGATGGAATAAATGATGCCTTCCCACACGGATGCAGGGGGCAGAGCACCTGCCCTGTGTAGTGACTGCGCCCTCCACAAGAGGCATAATAGTGATGGTGGCAGCGGAGATCAGGCTGTGTGCCAACCGAGGTGAGGCAGGAGGTACAACAGTAGTGGCACCTCGGTTCAGCTGAGCGGGATTCTGCTGTATATCCGTAGGCGCAGCAGCGGTGGCATGGAGCTGGTTGAGTCTGTCGGCTGGCCTCGGTCCTCAGCGCCTGAGGCCGGTAACCAGGGCAGGTTCCAGATCTGCGGTGCTGGCTAGCTCCACTCTGACCCGCGGTGTCGGGCTCCGGGCTGATGTGAAGCGGTGTACCCTTGTAGCTGAAGGCCACTGATGCTGCTCACGAAGCGTGCTTGTAGGTCCCGGGACACTCCCTTCACCCCTATACTGGTACGATGTGTGGGTGGTGTCAGCTGACGGCTAACTGCCGATGTGAGGTGTCCTGCTCTCGGCTGAGAGGCAAGGGCAGGTGCTGACTGTGGTGCCCTCGCTGCTGTGTTTGGATGGTGGTTGCGTGGCGGTGGCTCGTTGGCGGCCGCTGTTGACTCACTTGCTTCCAGCTGGGAAGAAGAGCGAGGATCTGGTAGAGGCTGTTGCGAGCTAAGCTACTCTCCGGTTGTTCCCTGCTTAGTGGCAGTAGTCTTCTTGACTCGAACCTCTGTGTTGCGGTGATGTTGACTGCTAGGACACTCTAGGAGTTGGCTGGGCAGCTAGCTGGCGTCCAGAGGGGATGTGGGCTTCAGTGAAGAGCTACTTGCCCTGATCTTCTCGGTCAGCTCCGCGGGAGGCTTCCTTCCATCCACCGGTAGTGGCGGAGAGGCGAGGGACGGTGCCCGAAAGCAGGCAGGCGATGGCTGCTCTGGTTGGCTGGTCTTCTTGCTTCTAGCTGCGTTTTTCTTTGCCATTCTGCGTAAGTCGGCGTTGTCTCTTCAAGGTGATGTTTACTTCCCAGTCTCCGTATTAAAAGAAATTATTAATCCCCTGTACTAATTAGTAATCCTTTTAATATGCCATTAAACGCATATTCAACTTTAAATGTACAAAACTGACTTTGTCGCAGTCTTCGAAAACGAAGTTTAAATTAATTGCAAGCGTATATTACTATATTACTTAATTACTGCATTGTATTTTAAAAAGAGGCCAGTTTTGAATGTCTTAAACCAACACTGCCTTCAACACATTTTGTTTATTAACATGTATGATAAGAACCTTTCTTCCGTTATGTTATATAAATGAAAATTTTTCAAATAAGTGCATTCAACAGATCAGTAAAGTTCTAAGTTTTTCAACATCAGACATATTTGAATGAATGTATGAATTACAATAGCTAAAAACGCCTATATATATCCGTTTTGGAATGCTTCCATTTTCAGTTATAATTGCCTTTATCTTCGACATTTGTGTATATACGTTCTTAGCTATTCTTAGTACTGGAGAAATAATACGCACTAAAATCTATGCTAAACCCAAAGAGTAGAGTTATGTAACTTATAAAACTTTATAAATATTTGTAACTCTTTTTCCTCGGTATACAATGTTACAGCTAGTGCCATCAGTGGCCAGCAAAACAAGGTTGAACTGGAACTTTAATTTTTCTGAGCCAACATGTTTTCCTTGACGGAAAAGTGTAAACTAAAATGTTGTCTGGTACGTAGCAGCTTTTAAAAGTAACTTCAAGTATTTACACTTACACTACATTCTCAAATCACTCATTCACGATGGCTCATCTTTCCAACTCTTCCGACTTTAATATACCGCTTTACAGAAGTAGTCTCAGTGTCCATTTCTTAGTAGCTAAAACAGGTATACAGGATATATTAGATATCTCGCACTGTGGTTTTCCTCACTTTATACAATATAATACGCCACCTTAACATTTAGCAGATCTAATAGGTCATCGGCAAATGTAAGCAACCTTTATTAAACGGATGTGGCTATTCCTTTTCATATCTCATGGCGAAGGAAAGATTGCGGAATTTAAAAGACATACATATCATCAGTATGTTAAATAGTTTAAAATTCCCCAAAGCCAGCCACGTACTGATATAATTTTAGTAAATTTTAGCAAATACTTACAAAATTGTGTACCGTTTCCTACGGTATCAATAATATTAACACTATCTGTGAAAGCACAGGGGAGGATTGGACAGGAAAAGGCACAAAAACATACTAAACACTTTACAACAAGCTGTATTATTCTAAATAATTGCAAACTTAGCAATTTCCAAAAACGTAACTTTGACACTGATCAGAGAGTGCTTTTTACAATTTCTTTTAGTATTTATATTTGTGCACCAACCCAGTGAAAATTCATAATAATTCACAGAACACGGGAAGAAAAATTGGAAAACTTAATCGAATAGTATGTCGAAAAATGGCTTACACATTAAAAATGTATTTGAAATATTTGTAGTGTTTAAACCGGACAGACATTATTTGTGTAGGTACTAAAACTTTTTCTGTCTGCTATAGTGTACCAGATATACAGTTCGTTTGGAACAAAGAGCTTGACAATAATTAAAGTTAGATGTCTCAATAACCGTTAGTAATTTAAAATGGATGAGAACCAGTTTTGACCCTCTGAAGTATTTGTATTTAAATTTGAGGCTATTTTTTGGATTCCTTTTGGGCCCATGCTGCTGAAAGTTGCGCAAGCACATGTACTCACAAAGGGGGAGAGGGAGAGGAGAAAAAGATGGAGACTTGGAGAGATTCTGAAAAAAGCAATATTTAGACTCATACGACCACAAGACCCTCGTTTCCTTTGTAATTTCTACAGCCACTTCTATTGGTGTGCTACATAGTTCAGTTATATGTTGTACGTATCTGTCTGTAAAAGATATATTCCTCATTTCAAAATTCAGATCTGTAATAGCGATTTATGCGGAGACAGCTAAAGAGGTCAAAAGGCATTTCATGTAGTAAATGAGACATAGGTAAATTTGTTGTGAAGGAATTTCTGTTACATCCCTGTTGGTTTTCCCACTTTACAAGCTCAGAAAATGGTGAACATCACATGCAATGCGTGACCACACTTTTATTTAATCTCTGGTATATTTCGTGCTTCACTTTGTTATTTAATTTACTATTATTCGTTGAATGCAACCTGAGAAGTCTGGGCTGGCAGAGCATTGTTTTGATAACGACCAAAGAGCCAACTTTTGGGAGACGACCATCTTGGCAAAATGCAACAGTTCCTGGGAAAACAGAATTAAGGAGGCTTTGGACATTTACTACGAGAGGATCATGCTTAATCGTGATGCTGGATTACGGTTCAGCTCCTCTTAAGAGCCGCCCTTCAGAAGGAAATCCGTCGATTTAAGAATCATAGATCAATACAGCTTGCTGATCAAGCTAATTATTTACCTTTCTTTGACCCAATTAATTTTCTATACTCACGCCATCTCCTGA